>JAXGGA010017449.1:0-24331 GCA_038373865.1 Uloborus plumipes | reverse complement strand
TTAAATTGAACTCATAATTTAAAATTGAAATTTAAAATTTTGTGTAGTAATCACATGTTGTGCTTAATTTTTTTAACGAAAATTCATTATTTATTTTTCTGCACCTAACCTAACATGTAATATAAAACCAAATTATGTAACATAGGTTTGCTCACATATTTGTGACCAAAATATCAAAAAATTTAAGTTGAAAAAAAAAATGCGCAAGGAACATTTTTAATTAGACGTAATTAAAAAACTATTTTAATTAATGTCTCAAATTTTCGATATTTTTTGTTTAAACTTGGTAGGTATAGTGTATTGAATATGTATAGCTGACACACAAAAAAATGAGGTTCCTAACTCCAAAAGTAAAAAAGTTCATTTTTAAGCCCCACTGTCCTCTTGTTTGAATTTTTCCCCTAGAAATTGAAAGGTTTTTCTTAATAATTAAACTTGATGTTGGTTTTAATCGCAGCCATAATTATGTTTTGAAAGTTTCCCCCTTTTTATGATTACCTTACGCTACTTTTATTCTTTTAGACTTTTTAATCGTCACAATAATTCTCTTAATTTTACAGATATTTTTTTCTTTATTCTATGTGTTTTGCATTTGTTCAAAAGTATCAATCTCATCACCAGCTTTTGCTTTAATCATTGAGACCATTTGCCGGAAAATATAAACTTTTTCGAAACTTAATTTTGTGTCAATCAAAAAAGTTTCTTTACTGAAAATATTCTTTAATCTTTAAGATATTTCTCTAAACTATGAAGATAATTTCTTGATTATCAGGATTTGTAGTTAAATTAACCCCTCCCCCCGGCCTAATAATTTCTTGATTTCAAGGAATAATTTGGTTTTATTTTTTCCATTAAATATATCCCTCAATAATAATATTTTCCCTCGATTATTGATATGAATCTTTTAGCCATAGGGATTTTGTTTTAATGAGCACTTCTGATAATTAAGATGTTCAATTAAATACGATTTTTTCCACAATTGTTCTCATAGTTAGTCAAATTCATAGTCTAATTTCGGAAAAGCTCTCCGAAATTTGTGTAAAAAAAAAAAAAAAAGAAAAAAAAAAAAAAAAAAAAAAAAAAACGAAATTTTTCAGTAGTGAAAACACGTAAAACTTGCTTTTAACGGGAGCATAAAAAATCTGATTTGCAGAAGAAAGCACGAAACCAACATAGCGTATCTTTAACTTAATCACGCAACCGCAAACATATTTTCAAATAGATTTGGAAAATGTTAGCCTATTTTGTAAAATTAAATATTTAAAAACCATATTAAAAATACTTTTTATACATTTCCTTTTAAATATTTCTTATTAGTTTTCCTTTTCATATTCAAGTAAAACTTTTGATACCTAAAATTGAATAATATAATAACTACATTATTCTATAACCCTTTTATGCGCTATAGCTTCAGAGTATGAAGATAACTGACGTAAATAAAGTAAAAGGGGAAACTCCTACGCATTCAACTCATCCAACAAAACATTTTTTGGTGTCGTAAGAGCTTTCATGCCTCATGTTTAAATCTATTTTGCAACAGCATGCTTTGAAACGAAAGCGTACTGCTACGTTGCATAGCGGAAACTTTTATCCTATTAAGAACAACAAAAAGATAGCGGACTAAGTGATGAAAACTTTTCCCGAGAGACCTTAGTACGGCGTGTAATCCACTTAGGTCATATTTATTCGATCAAGTCTTTCCAGATGCAAAAGAATGAGAATTTCTCGAACCTTCCTTTTAATAGCGTTTATATTTTTGACAATTTTGCCATCTGCAAATTAAGCTTGCTGATGTCCGAAAACCTACTTTTCCCGTTTATTCAGCAACAGTTTTTTCTAAGCTATTTTTAAGTCTCTCCCCCCCCCCCCAAAAAAAACTCTTTTTTTTCCATTACATGTAAAAGATAGCTCGTCATGATGGACTTATGGCCTTCAAACTGTAAAGTGACTAAAAAATAGATTTAAAATATATCATATTTGTTCATACTACACATTGCAAATGTCTTCATGCTATCTCTGCGTATTATTTCTGCTAGGAAAATGTCAGTGAGAGCGAAGTGTATTGGAATATGCTTGCTTATTTACTTCGATTTTGAAGAAAAAAAATGTTTTTAAAAACAGAGAGTGTTAAAAAGTGCGTTGAAAAAAAATGTGCTTACAGAACGAGTTCCTAGGCTTTTTTTCTACGCAGATAATCACTGAATGCTATAAGAACTACTATTTCTGCTAAGAAAGTTTTATACTGTTCAGGAATTATTAGTTCGGCTCAATTTTCTCTCTTTTTTATGGTTTTTAGCCGGTATAGATCGGAAGAAAAGGCATAATGATACAACATCATGTCTTGAAAACCATCATTAAAAATTAGCTGTGAAAGTAATGTCCAAGATTAGAAGTCTCCATTCGTCATATGTCGACTACGAAATCGTGGTTGTTAAATATTATTGTTAGTATTATTTGCCACCGATCAGCAACTTCTCCAGCTTCAGCCGTGTTATCGTTCGTTGTTATTGTTATTACATTTATTTAATTTTTAGTTTAACAGAGAATTTTTATGATGACTTTTATGAGCTATAGATGGGTGACAGTGAATGAAAGTGTGAATAACAATTTCAAGGTGGCAGAATATTCCTATTAAATAAAAAATGATTTGCTTTTCGCATATTTTTTCTTGATTATACATTTATCGTTAATGCCATGCTTAAACTGTATTGAACTTTATTTTTCAAGGGAGTCTTAGCTCCTTTTTAACTCTGTATTTACGTCAGTTCTACCAGATTTCAGTTATCTTCATACTCTGAAGCTATAGCGCATAAAAGGGTTATAGAATAATGTAGTTATTATATTATTCAATTTTAGGTATCAAAAGTTTTACTTGAATATGAAAAGGAAAACTAATAAGAAATATTTAAAAGGAAATGTATAAAAAGTATTTTTAATATGGTTTTTAAATATTTAATTTTACAAAATAGGCTAACATTTTCCAAATCTATTTGAAAATATGTTTGCGGTTGCGTGATTAAGTTAAAGATACGCTATGTTGGTTTCGTGCTTTCTTCTGCAAATCAGATTTTTTATGCTCCCGTTAAAAGCAAGTTTTACGTGTTTTCACTACTGAAAAATTTCGGTTTTTTTTTCTCTTTCTTTCTTTTTTTTTCTTTTTTTTTTTTTTTAACACAAATTCTGGAGAGCTTTCCCGAAATTAGACTATGAATTTGACTAACTATGAGTTGTAGAAAAAATCGTATTTAATTGAACATCTTAATTATCAGAAGTGCTCATTAAAACAAAATCCCTATGGCTAAAAGATTCATATCAATAATCGAGGGAAAATATTATTATTGAGGGATATATTTACTGGAAAAAATAAAATCAAATTATTCCTTGAAATCAAGAAATTATTAGGCCGGGGGGAGGGGTTAATTTAACTACAAATCCTGATAATCAAGAAATTATCTTCATAGTTTAGAGAAATATCTTAAAGATTAAAGAATATTTTCAGTAAAGAAACTTTTTTGATTGACACAAAATTAAGTTTCGAAAAAGTTTATATTTTCCGGCAAATGGTCTCAATGATTAAAGCAAAAGCTGGTGATGAGATTGATACTTTTGAACAAATGCAAAACACATAGAATAAAGAAAAAAATATCTGTAAAATTAAGAGAATTATTGTGACGATTAAAAAGTCTAAAAGAATAAAAGTAGCGTAAGGTAATCATAAAAAGGGGGAAACTTTCAAAACATAATTATGGCTGCGATTAAAACCAACATCAAGTTTAATGATTAAGAAAAACCTTTCAATTTCTAGGGGAAAAATTCAAACAAGAGGACAGTGGGGCTTAAAAATGAACTTTTTTACTTTTGGAGTTAGGAACCTCCTTTTTTTTGTGTGTCAGCTATTCATATTCAATACACTATACCTACCAAGTTTAAACAAAAAATATCGAAAATTTGAGACATTAATTAAAATAGTTTTTTAATTACGTCTAATTAAAAATGTTCCTTGCGCATTTTTTTTTTCAACTTAAATTTTTTGATTAAATTCTTTGATGTGACTTAAATTTTGGTCACAAATATGTGAGCAAACCTATGTTACATAATTTGGTTTTATATTACATGTTAGGTTAGGTGCAGAAAAATAAATAATGAATTTTCGTTAAAAAAATTAAGCACAACATGTGATTACTACACAAAATTTTAAATTTCAATTTTAAATTATGAGTTCAATTTAAGTAACATTTATTCACACTGTCAAAACATACAATTATACCAAGTTTCAAGAATGTAACATGAAAATCTTAGTGCAAGGGGCAATTTTTGTGAAACATTTTATTGAAAAATCACGCACTGAGAAAAATAGATATGAAGAAGAGTCAATACATTAACACAAAAATTACTGAATATTCGACTTTTATTTTTTATACATTTTTATATAAACTCTTTTAAAATATTTTATGAGGTTAATAATCATAATTGGAAACAAAAATATTTATTAAAAGAATTTAGAAGTGAAACAAAATCTTTTTACTTACGTATATTTTTCAAAAAGTTTCTAGTTCTATCCAAGTAAAGACGATAAAATTTTTCATTTTTTTTTCTGTTACTAATACTTTTCAATAATATAGTTTAAAAATGGTTTCAATTTATTATTAATTTTAAAAAATAATGCAAATTTATCACTAGTCGTACGTTTGACAGCAGCTGAGGGGGCGTGGCGTTTTTGTTTACATTGCAAAATCGGCTCTATCTCCTCCAAAAATAGGAATTTTTCAAAAAAAATTTTGCATTGTGTGTCTATATGTTTAAAGAAGTAAAAAATAAAATATTTAGAAATCGCGTTTTTTTAACGAAATTCAGCTTTTCAAAGGACTGTCCTCTTTGAGAAATGTATAAATGACTAAATGCAAAATCTGTCGAACTAAAAGAAATTTTTTTCTCATGAGTAAGCGAGGTATTCAAAAAATGTTAAAATAAAACTCCATTCAAAGAGTAACATTTTAGGAGTTAAGGAAAATATTTTCCAACAATATTTGTACTATAAATAAGTCAAAATTTAATTTCAGCATTTTTCCAATTCAAATAATTAAGATAAATTTACAAATGAAAAAGAAAAAACTCTAAATGAGAAATAAAAAAAAAAAGAAACGAGGGGAAAGCAACATTTTAGTAGCTAAGAGAACTATCATGATGATTGAGAAAAAACTCTAATAATTAAAAGGAAAATAAAAAAAAATATTAAAAATGATAATAATGAATTCTAAACGGCACTCTTCTTGACATCAGTTTATCAAAAAATAAAAACTAAGAACTCCTTTGTCCGAAATGATAACGATTACTTCTGACTAAATTGCCTGACAAATTTTTGAGTCAATTGCATCTGCATCAGAAACAATAAAACCTCTAATGCATAATTCATTTTAAACTTTTATGTAGAAAATCTCTATAAATAACATGTGCTATGTGCTAATAAACTTACAAAAAAAAACTTGTAAGTTCCCCCCCGGCTAACTTAAATTTTGTAGTTTAAGAGTGTCCTGCAAAACAAAAGTGATGAATTGGATACACATATTGTTTATTAATTTCAGACAATTTAAGCAATTATTTTCCAAGCTTTGAAAATTACTTGAAATATTCAACTATTATTAAATCTTAATATAGGGTGAGTTCTGGTAAGTGCGTCCACGGGGTAAGTGCGTCCACTGGGAATTATATGAACACTGTTCTGAAATGGCTTCTGCAACACATCGACTATGTTAGATAACTGTCTTATGATAATTTCAATAGGTAGAATTCAGGCCTGGATTCAATAGACGAAACACAATCAGAGACAACTTAAATGTCTTCAAAAAAACTCTAAAGTAAAGATTGAGAAGGTTTTGTTTCAGTTTCTCTTGTAGTCATACCAATCAATTGAAGTCAAGAAATGCAAGTTGTTTCTTTTGAGTAATAGCCACTAATAACATACATGGGGTATTTTGATCAAATACTCTAAGTAAAATTTGTTTATATGACGGTACGCACTTTCCCTTTCTTTAAAGTAAGGTGGGGGTAAGAGCGTACCATTTTGATGGGGCAAGTGCGTACCACTATCATGAGGCATATGCGTACTATTATTCGGAGTAAATGCGTACCATTATGATGAGGCAAGTTTGTACCATTACGTGGAAAATCCGACTCTCGTAATTCACCTTTAATTTTGCTTATAACTCTTTTATAAGCCGATTATAAATCCGACGTCATTTCCACCAAGTATTTATATTTACATTGAATGCGGCATAAGATTTCAATTTTATTCATTATCTCTGAAATATATTGGCTTTTAAGTATCAGTAAGTACATTTTTCGTTGAAAATAGCGATCATAAACTATACTTAATTTAAACCAGAATCACAAATTAAGCAATGAAATTAAGTGAAACACTTAATGAGGAACCAACTGATTCAAAAAACGAAGGTGAAATAATGAATAAATTATATTTAAGAAAATTAAGAACACCTTGTAAAAAACTATTTCAATGTACAAGAAAAAAAAAAGTACAAGTATCATATCATGATCAATTAATTTTTTTTTCTCTTTATTTTGTGTTTTTTCTTGCTTCTGCTGATTCTAATAAGAAAAATATTAAAACCGTATTTATTCAAAAAAAAAAAAAGAACGAATTGTTCACTCAGGTCACCTAACGATCTACCATACAAATAGAAATCACAGGGGTACATACTTACAACAGCGCTATTGGACGCACATATCTCATTTTACATTTAAGAAGGGGTAAGTGCGAACCCTGGCTTAAACGCAGACTGATTAATGTATTAAACCAAAATAAACTATGTAGACTATAAGTGATTATTACTAAATAAAAACAACTTACATTTGCTCACTTGGTCTTATTAAAAGGACAAAGGAAGAATCACAGACACAACTCTCTCAAACTTCAAATCACAGTTGTTCGTAAGACACGTGGGATATCACTGATTGCGTTTCATCCATGCAAGCAAGTGCTGATCTCTAGTATTAGGAATTATCCCAAGGTAACTACCTAACATATTTAATGTGTGCCAGAAGTGTTTTCCTGCTCATATTCACATAATTTAAGGTGGACGCACTTACCCCGCTAGGTAGGGAAAGTGCGTACCTTAGAATAGGTGTCATAAACTAGGTCACAAAACCTATGCTTATGGTTTATTTAACACATTATATGCATGAACATCTTAGTAAAGGATCTGGAAAGAAAACTTAAAAAAAATGTGAATGTACAAGATTTTTCAACGGAGCAGCATCATTGAGAACATGAACTTTGAAAAAAAGGGTACGCACTTACCAGAACTCACCCTACTTTTGAAATATGTTAATTCTATAAATTTCAAATGTGTTGCTATGTTTACTTCATGAAATGTAACAATTTTAAGTGACTCTGAAACACGTGTAAAACTTTCAAATCAAACGAAACAACTGACTGGTAGAATGTTGAAAAGCTTAAGACTTTAAGGATATAACATCCAAAATAAAGGATGTCGGGAAGGTTTTACTCGTTTAAGAGTCATTCTGTAATAGCTAACTTGGCGGTTGACCGAACAGATGACCAGTTCAATACGCGTCCAAATATTAGAATAAGAGTTTAAATAAAGCAAATTCGGCATAGTGTTGGCCGGAAAGATGACCAGCTCAATAGGTGTCCAGTTATTAGGAAAATAGATTAAATGCAGCAAATCCGGCAAAGTGTTGACACTTTGTCGGATAAGGTTAAGAGATTAAATGGATTAGAGATTAGGATAAGCGATTAAATGAAGCAAATCCGCAGTAGTATTGAGCGGGAGAGGGGGAGATGACTGGTGCAATACGTGTCCAGTTATTAGAAAAAGATTTTAAATGAAGAAACCCGGCATTGTGTTAAACGGAGGGAGGACAAACGGTAGTTCTAAAATTCGGATACGAGTTTAAATGAAACAGTAACTTACTTTAACTGATTGCAATTACATCAATTTTTTTAGCATTATCGACAAACCTTGATGTTGTTAAATACAAAAGCTCTGCAAAAAAAAAAGGGTCCACCAGTATTGTTTTCTTTGGTTGTCTTTTTTATTTATTTATTTTTGTACAACATTTTTTTTCTCTAGAAAATATTACTAGCAATATGGAAATGCGAATAAATATGTAAGTTCATTTGTATCCACTAAGAGATGATTGAAAATGAAGTAAATATTAACTCGGAAGAAAAAGTGCACACCAGAAATTTGTCTAGAACTAAAGGAGCACTTGCTTAAAAATCAAGATTGATTTTGAAACATGAGTTGCTATTTTAAGTTATTTCAAATACTATTTCAAATCGATTTAGAAGAATGTTAAACGCTATATTTATATAAAAAGCAATAAAATTGGTTAATATATATTGGAAAAGTGATGTCGAAGTGAGAGACATAGCGTTTTAGAAAACTTCAAATAGGCTTTTTTTTTCGTAATAGCAGGGGGGGTTTTTTTCTTTTAATTCAAGGGCAGTGTTTAATTGTCTTAGAGCACAAGCATGAAGGGAAAACATTACGATATTTTTAAATGACGAAGAAAAACAATCAAAAGTAGTTAACCTGAGTCACAGTTTAAAAAACTTCTCCTGTAGCAAAATAGTTATGAAAAACTATTTTAATTAAACAATTTTAATAAGTTAAAAGCATAATACATTAAAATTTCAATTGCTAATTTTGGAATATAATTTGTTTTACACTAATATTTGCAAATATATAGATCAATGAGTTTTGGCAAAAAAGAATAAACATCTCAAATAATCATTTGGGCAATGAATAAAATCTTTAGTTCAACAATAATAAAATCTTTAGTGGGACTACTTTTCTAAGAGAAAAATTAATACATTGTTTATTTTTTATGAATTTTAATTCATCAACATCGGTTCCGTGAATGGGTATCGCCTGCAATGATATTACTTACAGCTTGTCTCTTTTAATCATAACTTTTTTTTCTTTTTTGAAAGAAACACAAAGAATAAATTTAGGATTTGAGAGCTTTTTTTCATCTTTTTTTTTTTTTTTTTTTGCTAAAAAAAAAACTTTGCTTGAAGCACTTGTAGGCTTTTGGATAAAAAAAAAGAGAATGGAATCCGTGACATTAAACAATGATGCAAATTTTTTTTACAAAAATTCTCTTAAAATATTAAAATCAAAAAAATGCTTTTGTGTACACACGTCAAAAAAACCCCACATATTTTTAGAGTAAATTTGTGTATCAAGTGTTGTGAAATATTTCCTTTTATTAACATAACCTAATTTTTTAGTTCTATTGACTGCTCAAAATTTAAAATTGAGCAAAAAGTGACTTTTTAAAGATTTTCGGAAGTTTGAAATTAAAATTTAAAAAACGTTTAAATTGAAGTAATTCCTTCAAATTCATTCGGAAAAAAACACGCAGAAAATTGACGCAGCTTTTCCAAGAGAGAAAAGAGCTCTCTCATATTTTTTATTTGATATATTTACTAAATTAATTCGTTTTTAACTTTATTCCGTTTTTAGAAACTTTTTGACAGTTTATTAATATTTCGTACGTGGTTTGATTTGATTTTATCCTTAAAATATGTTTTACACATAAGGAAATTGAAAAGGATATAAAAAAAAATACTTAGGCATTTAAGGAGTGTTTCATGAAATGAGCAACACGGTCAGTTTTTGAGATTACGAGCATTGCGAAGAACTTGTTTTTACGTACAGGAGTTTCATAAAGGTTTTTATCTTAGAGAAAAAATAATTTAACGTGAGTCGTATGGATAAAAATCAGATATCATAGTTTACAAAATTATCCTATTGAATACCTTCAAAAACTTTTTTAATTTATACCACATGTTGTTAGTTCATTTAGAACTCTCGTGATCCAATAATATTATATAAACTTCTACTGTAATTTCCTCATTTTCGTTTCTTTCTGTATTTCTATTCTGAATATCCTATTGAGTTAAAATATGTACCTTAGATAAAGTTAGTAGTAAAAGAAGTAAAAGAAGAGCAAATATAATAATTTGCATCGTGCAATTAGTCAATATAGAATGCCATTACACTATAAAATTCTACAAATTTTTATTGTAGTATCGTCTTCTTTGTTCACTTTTTTAATTATTATAACAAATTTAATTGTTATTAATATCAATGAAAAATCAATTTGATTGAATATCCTAAGAAGTTAAGTCAGTAACTTAATGAAAGTTAGTGTCAATCGAAGAAAATATTAAAAAAAAAAAAAAAAAACTATTTCCTTTTGTAAGGTGATTACGGAAAACAAAACCTGTATTAAATCTTATCCTGCTTAAAAAAGAGCAGAAAAAACTAAGGAGGTATTCAGCCCATCTATCGCCTAATTTTGAAAAATCTTAATCACCTACCTTCCACAACATAGCAAATCCCTTTTCCTCTGGAACTACATAATAGACTCCTTGCACCGACAACTTAATGCCCATGGCACGAAAAAGAAAAAATAAAGCGAGCAAATTCTGCTCGCGCCTCGCCAGCAGCGCATCCGAATAAAAAAGAACGATTATTATTAAATGCTAAGGAGATGAGAGAAATTTCTGGCAACCCCCCGGGCGGGTGTGCCGCACGGACAGCTTCATCGCCATCGCTTATGTTTGTCTCCGAGACGTATCTCTTTTATCGGAAGAGGAGGCAAATGAAGGTAGAAACAAGGGTGGGAATTTAGATCGGAAGCGATATTGTAGCGCGTTTTCTTTTTTTTAAGGAGAGATGTTCTGGCATGCTTTTGTTTGAAACATTTTTTCGTTCCGGTAAGTTGACCTCCAACATAGTCTAAGTTTCCACCTTTTTCGGATAATAGGAAAGGATATTTGGCACTGAATTGAGTTAGGGGCTTTCACAGTCGTTTCGCAGAAATATATTAACTCAAATACGCGGCAATTACCATTTCCTATTAGTTCTCTCCAGAACTGTTATAGTTTTAAACCATATTGATGGTCTTAAATACAGTATAACCCGTTTCTAACCACTTAGAACTGGTTCGGAAACGAGGCGTTGTTTTCGCTTTTTTTTTTTTTTTTTTTTGTACAACTTACGTTGAGTACACACTTTTGCCCCCCCCCCCCCCCAAATCGAAATGACAAGCCTGTTTTCCATTTGGAACAAATTTTGTTGATTAAAAAATTTATTTTAAATAAATGGTTTTAAACTGTAATAACTAAGAACGAAACCGTAAGCACGTCAGAAATTCGCTTTTGAGTTAGATTAAATGTACACGTACAGCTCTTGCATAGTTTGTACAATGAATTATGGCATTATAATAATGCAAACACCACTGCAGTGTGAAGTACGTCAGCTCGATTATATCATCCAGAGACTGCAGTTTCATTCTCATTACAGCTCATCAGTCTGGAACAGGTAATAACCGAGCTGGAGGCCAAAATCATCATATAGAAGAGAAGACGGAGAAATAAACTGGTAGCTTATGTCAAAATAGCACACCAGTGAGAGACAGCAGCAATGGTATGGTTCACCTCGAAAATTGAAGGCAAAGCTTGGGTACTAAGCAGTAAGTTACCACCCCCTAATCCAGGGCTAAGGCAGGAATACACGCAATATACCGGAGCTCGCTTACAACCATCTAACTATGTAAATACTTCAGTAAATATTTTTATGTGTTTGGTATAGACCGGCGGAGTCAAGGAAAATAATACACTTCAATTCCTTTTCTCCAAATCAGTTCAACTCCGACTCTGACCAGCAGTCATATAGAATTGCGGACACAGAGAGAAAATGATCAGCTTCTACTCCGACGCCTTCATCCCAAAATCAGTTCGACACAAACGAGGAGCGCAATAATGGGAGGTCACTCTGACCTCCCAAAATTTCCATTTCGGCAATTTCACTAACGATTCGGCAATTTGAAGGTAATATTGCAATATTGAGATTGTTTGTTGTTTTAAATTTTTAAAATAGTTTTCTTTTTTTTAAAGATGCCTAATGTTTTTTCTCATTGAATGTTAAGTATGTACGATATGCGTGCCAGTGCATCGTGTACTTTATTATTCGGTAAAATCGGATCTTCATTCGGTAAATTGATAATTTTTCCCCTCTCAAAAATTTTAGTTCGAGGCGCCCCGACTCCGACTCTTACACCCCAGCTCCAGTTTTGCAAGAAAAAAAAAGGATCCCAGCGCAAAAAAACACCGATTCCGCGGCTCATTTTCCTCGTTATTCCACCAGCGGTGATAAAAACATGTGTTTATCATTATCAATTTTAAAAGACATTGGCACGTACTTGTCTTTGGCAAATTATCTCAAGCTCACGTTTCGCAAGAACGATAGGGTGATTAGGGAATTCGATATTGGCTAATAATAACCCGCCGCTTCGTCAACTAAGACGAGGGTGACATCATTTGACGTCACCGCGGGGAAGCTATGTTGTAGCACAAAGTCTGGACAGAACTATTGCCCTAGAAATTGTAAGCAAATAGGTATTCAAAAGTGAGATTTGCTTTTACACTTTTACTTGGATATGAATGCATTTGTTGTGTGTTGCTAAATTCTATGAAGTGGTTATTCATTGAATGTTTACGATTGAAGTTTTGAGCATTAAAAGTTCAGATTTTTCTTTTATATGTTTTGTTTTGGATACTTTAAATGCATTTCTTGCTACCAGAAAGCTCTATTTGCTCATATTTTAGTAGTTGAGATTGAAAAGGTGTCTAACGAAAAAACAAGCTTTTACAAAAAATATCCAAAAAATATTCAGCATTGTTAAAAAACTGCCAAAGCCGTGCCATTGAATTTTTTTTTTTATTATTTGAAAGTAGTGTGTTTTGAAAACAAAATGATTCTGAGGAGTACATTGGAGATGAAAGAATCAAGAATTTCCCGGTCTAGCTCTGAAATTTTAATGCGATTCACCGGAATAACATGAGGTCTGTCATTGTCGTTGTATAGTATGATTTCCTTCCTGACATATCAATTCCGTTTAGAGAACGATTATAGATCACTTCGTAACTGACATCGAAGCTTCGGATAGATTTCATCTTACGCAAGAAAAGAAAAAGCTGGCGTTCAAATGATAGAAAAGCTCTACCAACTTCGATTTCCTAATAGAAGTTAAATTTTCCCCTCAGCTGTATGGCTTGGCATATTATTCCAAACAAATCTTTTTATACCTAATATAATTTTTGGCATATGCGCCGGTGTACCAAAAAAAGTGGGGGTTCAAGAGAAGTGTGGGGGGAGTAGAAGGTTCTGAAGTCCTACCCCTCCCCGCTTTTTAGCCTACTTTCCCGTTTAAAATAAAAGAAAGACGAAAAAAGTATTAAAAGTAGCTTAATGCATCTAAAAAATATCGCCAAGTCCAAAAAATATCGCCAAGTTAAAAAATATCGCCAAGTCAAAAAAAAATATCGCCAAGTGAAAAAAATAAAAAGGTAAAATGAATATCGAAAAATTAAAAATTTGAAAGTAGGGTATTGAGATGGGGAATTTGTGTGTCGGTCGGTCGGTCGGTCGGTCGGTCGGTCTGTCTGTCCCCCCCTAATAACTTTTGAATGAACAGTCCGATTTGAACAAACTTTTTTTTGTTGGAAAGAACTTTTCAAGGATACTTCATTCCCGTATTTACATTTCCGATTTGAACAATTTTTCGTTCAACATTGAACCGCTCAAGCAAGCTGTCACCCCTAATAACTTTTGAGTAAACAGTCCGAAAAAAAAATGACTGACTGTGCAGACGATTTTTTGTTTATTTATTCATTTATTTTATTGAATTTATTATTATTATTATTATTATTATTGGCAGACGATTTTTTTTGTAACAAAAATGTTTCATTCACCAGGGCATTTTATTCTTTATTTATATTTAACAACTGGCAACGGATTAAAAGTGAAATTCGAGACATTTTATCAACGGACGAGTTTTTTTTCTTTTTTTTTTCTTTCTTTGATAAAATGTGTTTTGATGTACTTTGTACTTTTAATTTTTTTTTTTTTTTTTGAAAACAATTGAGAAATTTTTCTGCGGAAAAACTGTAACAGTTACATTCTTTAAAAGGTGCGACAAAACTTTATTTATTCATTTATTTACTTTTTATGTGTCTATTTCATCTGATGAGAGGGGTATATTTTGCTTTTAGAAATCAGCTTCAAGTGCTAAAAAGGTATGTTTGACATAATTTTTAGTCTTAGATAATCAAGAGAATAATGATCAGATGCTAGAATGCCGATGTCGATGTACGGGAAAGTAGGCTCGTTTAGTTCTTGACAGAACTTCTTGTTTTTTAGTGAAAACTGGTTACGTATATTTTTTTTTTTTTTCATTTCTTTTTTTTTTTCCGTTTTTTCATTACTGATTAAATGACCCCTAAAAATACGAAATATGGCCTCAAAAATCAACCAGGCTAGAGAACATAGACTTCTCCCTTACGATTCAAAGTCCCATTCTTATGAAATAACATGCAAAAAGTTGGACTTTGCAGCTTGTGTTTAGAAATTTTAACTTTTATTTTAGTGAAACAAATCAAACCACTCAGTAAAAAATCATTTTTCACTCGATCATTACTTTTTAACCGTGAAAAGGGAGTGGGCGAGGCCCCTTTACTTTTGGAAGTGAGGGAGTAGTCGCCCCCCTTGTTCCCTTGTACGAGCCACAAATGATTTTTGGAATGTGAAACAGCTTTTGTTTTATGAAAACCAATTGCCAGTAATAAATGTACAGACAATAGGAAACTCACCGTTGTAACTTTTACATTTATGTTTTAATAAACTCAAAACCTTTTACCAGATACAACTAAATTTCAGCTTTATATTTTAAATAATTCCAACTATTGCAATCCAAGGGCAATCTCTCCCCAAAAGCAACACTTTATTGACTATTCAATACACAAAAGTTTTATAAGGTTTTATAATTCAAATTCACAACTGTAAAATATATTTCAGAACCTTAGAGCGTCAGGCAATGAACATTAGGGTGAGTCGAAAAAATCGATTTTTTTATTTCGAAATCGCATTACCTGTCAAAAGTTGTGGTTTAGTATCCACAACTTGGGAAAAATAAGAAAAAAATTCTAAGTTGACGTCTTCGGTTCGCGCATGAGGCTCAAAGTTGGAAAAAATACACTGAAGTGACAAAAGTCATGGGATACCTCTTAATATCGTGTCGGCCCTCCTTTTGCCCGGCGAAGTGCAACAACTCGACGTGGCATGGACTCAACAAGTCGTTGGAAGTCTTCTGCAGGAATATTGAGCCATGCTGTCTCGATAGACGTCCATAATTGTGAAAGCGTTGATGGGGCAGGATTTTGGGCACGAACAGACCTCTCGATGGTGTCCCATAAATGCTCAATGGGATTCATGTCGGGCGATCTAGGTGGCCAAATCATTCGTTGGAATTGTCCAGAATTTTCTTCAAACCAATTGCGAACAGTTGTGGCCCGGTGACATGGCGCATTGTCATCCATAAAAATCCCATCGTTGTTTGGGTACATGAAGTCCATGAATGGCTGCAAGTGATCTCCAAGTAGCTGCACATAAGCATTTCCAGTCAATGTTCGGTCCAGTCGCACTAGAGGACCAAGTCCATGCCATGAAAAAACAGCCCACACCATTACGGAGCCACCACCAGCTTGAACAGTGCCTTGCTGACAGTTTGGGTCCATGGCTTCGTGGGGTCTGCGCCACACTCGAACCCTACCATCGGCTCTTACCAGCTGAAATCGTGACTCATCGGACCAGGCCACGGTTTTCCATTCATCTAGGGACCAACCGATATGCTCACGTGCCCACGAGAGTCGCTGCAAGCGATGTCGTTCTGTCAGTAAAGGCACTCGAGTCGGTCTTCTGCTGGAATAGCCCAAGAAATCCAAATTTCTCCGCACAGTTCTAGCAGACACGTCCATTGTACGTCCCACATTGATTTCTACGGTGATTTGACGCAGTGTTGTTGTCTGTTAGAATTTACGACTCTTTGCAGACGTCGCCGGTCTCGATCTTTAAGTGCAGGCGGTCGACCACTGCGCTGTCCATGGTGGGATGTTATGCCTGAAATTTCATACTCTCGGCACACTCTTGACACAGTGGATCTGGGAATGTTGAATTCTCTAACGATTTCCGAAATGGCATGACCCATGCGTCTAGCTCCAACTAACATTCCGCGTTCAAAGTCTGTTAATTCACGTCGTGCGGTCATCATCACGTTAAAACCTCTTCACATGAATAACTTGAACAGAAATGAAAGCTCTGTAAAAGCACTGCGCATTTATACCTGTTCTATGCGATGCTACTGCCATCTGAAAATTTGCATATTGCTATCCCGTGACTTTTGTCACTTCAGTGTATGTTAAAAATGGAAATTTTCAAAAAGAAAAAAGAAAAAAAAAACTGTAACTTTTTATAATGCAAATACCATAAGCTGTAAATATTTTGTGCATTTTTAATCTAAAAAAATATTTTATAGCTTTTACATACGATCTTTAGTTTGCACATCAGCCTTAAATTGGGCTAAAATCGCCTACAATGTCAAATTTCGAAAATATCGATTTTTTTTAATTTCGAAATCGCATTACTTCTCAAAAGTTGTGGTTTGGTATCCGAAATTTGGGAAAAATAAATAAAAAATCTAAGTTGACTCCTTCGGTTCGCGCATGAGGCTCAAAGTTGGAAAATATATGCTAAAAATGGAAATTTTCAAAAAATAATTTGAAAAAAAAAGTAATTTTTTTTCTATCGAAACTGCTTTAAATTGTTAGTAGATAACATAAGTTGAACACGAAAAATATACATATAACTTTTAGAAGATACATTCTGTTTGTGCATAAGACTCAAAATATGAAAAAAAAAAAGTCAAAAACTGAACCAGAACGCACTATGTCGGCGCTGTGCCGGTATATTTTTGTTCTACAGCCGACTTTTCTAGACATTACACATATTCTAGGAGACAGTTCAAAGTCCCTGCAATCTGCACTCCCTTTGGTTGTCACTTAGTTAGCTAG
The DNA here is from genome assembly GCA_038373865.1 of Uloborus plumipes. NCBI lineage: Eukaryota > Metazoa > Arthropoda > Arachnida > Araneae > Uloboridae > Uloborus > Uloborus plumipes. The sequence goes on along the minus strand of JAXGGA010017449.1, from coordinate 7,368 downwards.
ACCCGCCAAACAAACAGCATCTTTAATTAGCAACTGAAAGTGAATCAAAAAGTGCAGCGTGTTTAGCTTTGGGTGAGTTTTTTTTGTAACTTTATAGCATATTTTTATGCTCAAGTTTTGTTATATTGTTCTCCGTTCTCCGAATAATAAAAAAGGGAACCCCGGAAAACTTCTAAACGTTTAATTATTTGTCCGTTTTTTGGTGTACCGAAAGGGTTAAGTCAAAGTGTTTTAACCACATGTGCAGATGTGTTGTTAGCTTGCTTTGAAGAAAAATCGCAATCTGTAAAAGGCGAACCTTTTTCAAGGATTTCAGATTGCATAGCTCATAGAAGAAATTTACTGCAAAGCTTCTATACCAACGGTCAGTCATGTACGTATTGTAAAATTGATAAAGGATTACCATAATACTACACTTTGAGAAAGGCATTTAGTCGTGATAAAGATAAATTGAACTTCAAGACAACACTCAATCCTTTTGTTAATTAAGCGAAGTCTAGACTTTTTGACGTTGCTTCTTTCAAGTGTGCAATGAATTTTTCGTGTTCTTGTACTAAAAAGCCAATCTCTTGTAGATGTACACTATACATCTATACATTGGTATAGAACGCACATTGGTATTACCACTGTACATTGGTGTAGAAGCTTTGCAGTAAATTTCTTCTATTTAAGCAGATATGCAATCTGAAATTCTTGAAAATGGTTCGCCTTTTACAGATTGCGATTTTTCTTCAAAACAAGTTAACAATACATCTGCACATGTGGGTAAAACACTTTGACTTAACCCTTTCGGTGCACCAAAAAACGGACAAACAATTAAACGTTTAGAAGTTTTCCGGGGTTCCATTATTTATTAGTCGGAGAACGGAGAACAGTATAACAAAACTTGAGCATAAAAATATGCTATAAAGTTACGAAAAAACTCACCCAAAGCTGAACACGCTGTACTTTTTGATCCACTTTCAGTTGCTAATTAAAGATACTGTTTGTTTGGCGGGTCTAGCTGACTAAGTAACAACCAAAGGGAGTGCAAACTGCAGGGACTTCGAACTGTCTCCTAGAATATGTGTAATGTCTAGACAAGTTGACTGTAGAATAAAAATATACCGGCACAGTGCCGACGTAGTGCGTTCTGGTTCAGTTTTTGACTTTTTTTTTTTTTTTTTTTCATATTTTGAGCCTTATGCACAAACAGAATGTATCTTCTAAAAGTTATATGTATATTTTTCGGTTCAAATTATGTTATCTACTAACAATTTAAATCAGATTCGATAGAAAACAATTACTTTTTTTTTTTTTTCAAATTATTTTTTTGAAAATTTCCATTTTTAGCATATATTTTCCAACTTTGAGACTCATGCGCGAACCGAGGGAGTCAACTTAGATTTTTTTTATTATTTTTCCCAAATTTTGGATACCAAACCACAATTTTTGAGAGGTAATGCGATTTCGAAATAAAAAAAATCGATATTTTCGAAATTTGACATTGTAGGCGATTTTAGCCCAATTTAAGGCTGATGTGCAAACTAATGATCGTATCTAAAAGCTATAAAATATTTTTTTAGATTAAAAATGCACAAAATATTTACAGCTTATGGCAGTTGCATTATAAAAAGTTACAATTTTTTTTTCTTTTTTCCTTTTGAAAATTTCCATTTTTAACATATTTTTTCCAACTTTGAGCCTCATGCGCGAACCGAAGACGTCAACTTAGAATTTTTTTCTTATTTTTCCCAAGTTGTGGATACTAAACCACAACTTTTGAGAGGTAATGCGATTTCGAAATAAAAAAATCGATTTTTTCGACTCACCCTAATGAACATATCGCACATCCAGAATGAAAGGGGTACATCTCAAAAAATGCATTTTTTGGAAATATGTTTAAATAGCGTACCTTAGTACACCTTACATGAGAAACCGACCCATTTTTTTCTAGTGTTAACAGTTGCAGCTAAAAAGCAACTTATGCCCTTATCATTCTCCAGATTCTGCCGATTGTGAAGGGAGAATTGAGTTTGAAAGGGGCACATCTTTGATAATCAGAGTTCGCCGAGCGGAATTGGTGCAAATTATGGCTGGTACTCTTTTTTAAACCAATTAAGAAAACCGTAATTTTGCTTTTTTTTTTGAAGTGACACTTGTTTTAATTGTTCGTTATTAAGTATAAATTGTTTGTGCACAAGTACTTTATGAAGGGTTCCTTTTTTAGAATAAGAAGAATATTATTATGTAACCTAGCGTCAAATCATTAGGAATTAAAATTTGATTTAATATCGCTCTGAAATGCAACAGCGATAGGAAGTATCAGTTGACAAAATGTTTCACATTTCAAATAAAATATATGTATCTCAAAATCCTTAGAACAATTTTTTTTCTTCGAGAAAACTTGCAATTTTTTAATATACTAAAATTTCCTATATTTCATACAGTGCATTCTATCATTACAGCTAATTCAAAAAGAATGTATAAAAATATTTTTGGTAAAACTAAGCATCATGACTTCAGTGCATAATTAACCATTTTAAATTTTACAGAAGAAAAATAAGTGAATCTAATTATTTTTTATTAGTTTTGATTATCAGCTACTATTCTTTTATATTTAAAAAAATTGCTATTAAATTGAAAACAGTAACGTATTACCTAATTTGTTGATTAAATACTTTTAGAACTATTTTATAACTCTACTACACAGAACCCTTTTGTTAAATGTTTGTTAAAAGCAACAAACTTGAAAATAACTTTGTCACACATTTAGAATTACTATACCTATTTAAGTACAATTTTTAAACTACAAGCAAGGTCAATATTGAGAAATCAAAAAAAAAAAAAAAAAACTGGCAAACGATTTAGAGATACGTTGTTTTTTTAAATAAATTTGAAATTCTTCGTATTATTTTTTCCCTTCGACTTTTTTGAATAGATCGTCTGCTTTGCGTTTAAACCTTCTGAAATGTTAAATCGAATCATTAATAAAGAAAGAAAACTATATAATTACTGTTGACTTTCTGCGAACAAAAACTGAAGGCATTGGGAAGTGCGCATCCTAAACCTATCTCCCCTTTTTCAAAGGAAGCGTTCGTGGCTGCCAGGCGCACAATACGCAAACAGACAGTAGTTATTACTTTTTTACTTCTTTGTAAGTAGTACAGGAAGTAATGTTTTCTCGAAAAGATTTGCATTCAACTGCGGCCTAAATTTCTACTTTACTCATTCTCGAAGGAATGTCTTTTTTTTTTTTTTTTTTTTTTTTTTTTTTTTTGCGCATCCGACAGTGCATACGTACGTACAAAAGTATAAGCAACTAAAATCCCCCTTTTTTCCATTATCGAGTTGATTATCACGAGTTGTCTCGTGATGCGTAGGAATCAGGTATAAATCAAAATCCCTACAAAAAGTAGTGTAAAATTTCGCCTGTAGAAAAGAGAAATTTTATGATTTTAAAGTTTAATTTAGGCCTTTTCGGATTTCGTAAAAGTTCAGCCGCTGTAAGTAATAATGTAAGTATTCCACTTAAAAGATTTTCTTGCAACTCTCAGCCCCCCTCTCGTAAGCAAAGTGAAAGAACCCTGGCGTGACATTCTGAGCGTGAAAGGACCTACGTGCCAAATGTGGTTCAAATCCGTTGTAATTTTGGGATTTGTATGAAGAACCCCCCTTCCTTGGGGGGAGGCGGTTGCCCCCACTCGTGGAAAAAAAAAAGGCCCGATATAAATTGCACAAAACATGCATCATTAAGGGGTTACAGTACCTTTCTAACAAATTTCTTTAATTTAAGTGAAAAAGTTAATTCTTTGAAATATTTGTTTCTGCACTTGTTTAAAAATCAATAATTTATTTTCAAACATCAAAAATTTTGAAAACTTTTTTTGAAAATTTGAAAAATGTAAGAAAATTTCAGTTTTTTTAAAACCCTAAGGCTTTTTTGTTTTTGCACTAATTTCAAAATTTCTTTTTGCGAAATGATCACAAGGAAAACCTCAACAAATCTGTGCATTCAATTTCTTATATTTTGATTAGAAAATATTTTGTGACCTTTTATGTAAAAAATTCTTAGAAAATTTTGTTCTTCGAGGTTTAACAAACTCTAAAATTTTTTGTAATTTATAAAACGCTTATTCAATGCACAGTTTTGTTAAATATATTATCTTGAGTGCAAAAAATATTGCTTTAAAGTTATATCTTTAATAGAAAAAATTCCTTAGCATTTCTAGTAACATAGAAACACTAAAAACTGATCACCGAGAAAAAGCACTTTAAAGTTTGGCTTTTCCATTAGAACACATAGCATGTATGCCCTAAAGTCACTCATAACTTTTTAAATAATTTAGTTAGAAGAATGCTGTTTTTTTCTGAGTGTTTTAAATAACTTTTACTTTTGAAATAAGCAATAAAAATTTTTTTTGTCTTTTTGTCATTTTTGAGGTACTGTAACCCCTTAAAAAATGTAGGTTAACCTCTCGGCACCCTGGACCTCATATGAGGCTCCTACTTTTGAACTCAATTTTGGAAGGAGTAAACACTTAAAATGATTTTTTTTTCCGTCAGTGACTCCACCTATTCATGTAGATCACATATGAGGCTCCTAAGTGAAAAAAAATCATTTTAAGTGTTTACTTCTTCCAAATTTGAGTTCAAAAGTAGGAGCCTCATATGAGGTCCAGGGTGCCGAGAGGGTTAAAATCATGACAAGAATTTCAAAAAAAAAAAAAAAAAATTAAATGGTGTATAAACCGATGTCCGTAAGAATAGCTATTTTGAGATGTGCCCCTTTCATTCTCCACGAAAATGGAGAATGAAAGGGGCACTTCTCATTAATTACCGACTTATTTAAAATTGACCGGGAAACGCAGACCATAGTCACCTAGCAGAACCTTTAATCAACCAATCAATGAGAGTTTATCTAATTTCAATAGTTATTAGAGTCAGGGCAAGGATTTAAAAAAGTTTAAATTTTCAAATCTATTTTTCTCAAAACAGCTATTTTGAGATGTGCCCCTTTCATTCTGGATGTGCGATATGTGCTCGCGTTGTTCTTGTATTCACGCATAGCTCTATCCGCGGAGAGAGGGGATGGCTTTGCCTCGACAACTCGATCTTCTAAATTGGAAAATAGCTTCCTTGTCAACCAAGAGATGCCGCCACCTGTCACATGCACTTACAGAATTCAAACACTAGGCTGAAGGGGAAGGAAGTTTTCCCTAATCTAATTGCACCATGATACCTGCTCAACTAGCAACACGCAAAACCTCCAGGCCCATATATTCAATGGGCACGGCGAATGTGTGTACCAATAAAAAAGTTAAATTTTAAAAGGTAAGAAAAAAAAATCTTACCTCCCATATCGCCTTGAAGTCGCGTTGTTCGATACGCAGTAGTTCGCAATGTTCGTTTGTGACCACAGTGGCACTGTGGGGATTGTTGTCCAATATGGACTCGCCGAAAGCTGTGCCGATACCGAGTGTGCATAATGTCACTGTATCCTGGAAAAAAAAAATGATTCGTTAGTCATCAACGCATATTATAATCGGTTACTTTAAAATAGGCTTATCAAGTTTAGAAATTTTGCTTCGTCTCTATAGAAACCGTACGAAAGAAAACAGCTCCACTCTTTTTTTTATGCACTGCTGTTGAGGCATTTCCTTTATTTTATGTTTGTTGAATTAGACCTAAGCCAGGTCCGTCATTTCAGTTTTTCCAGGGGGGTCAAAGGGTGCAAACACAATGCAAAATCATTGGAAAACAGCAAAAACCACGCCCTCATATATCGAAATACATTGATTTGTCAAAGCCAGGGGGGGGGGGGCAATTGCCCCCCTCAGACCCCCCTGAATGACGGGCCTGACTTACGCTTTTATTTATATCCTCATTTATTTCTCAAAGTTTTCTAACAAATCTAGTCATACATTAATACAGCAAAAATTTCTAAGAAAATGTTGTGCTTTATTAACGTTTATTTTGCTGTAGAATAGTAGTTTATGCACAAAGCAATTTTAACCGTTTGCATTTAACCATTGTTGCAAAAGCTAAGTGGGGAAAAAGTCCACAGCACCGTAACTATGACTACCATCAGGAGAAAAGTGCAGAGAGTGGGAAATTAGTTTTACTTTGAGCCGCCAGCTCTCGTTACACTGGATATAGTAAGAACCAAAATTGTGCAATCCATATCAATAAAACAGAGAATATATATATGTGCATGGATGTATGTTCCCTGTACAAATTCACAGTTTAAGTCGGAACTCGATCAAGTTTGGCAGGGAGGTACTTCGCCACCTGGGAAAGTTCGTAGCCGGGGCTTTTCAAATGTCAAAAAAGTACGGAACAGTTCGTATTTTAATTTAAGGTTCTGAAAATGGCGTATAATGGCTCTTTTTACCCGAAAAAGTTATATCTTCTCAATTTTGGTCCCATTGGAAAGATCGATAAAAAAACCTTTTTAGGGTATTTCCTTCTTGCGGTTTTAAAAATTGCTAATTGATGTATTTACCTAGAAAAAAAGCACAGGCATACTATTAGAGCATACCAAATCATTTTCTTTGAGGTAAAAATTTATAATTTCTTTGCCTTTGCATTCAAATGTAAAAACAAGAAAATTATTCAATTCAGGCATCACTGAAATTGGTGCCGTTAAAATTGAACAGCCAACCAATTTATCTATCTCAATGTATCTAGTCATTGTAACGGGGTTGTAGTTGCTAATTATGAGATTATATCATTTTGGGACATAGGAAAACACGGGAAAAATAAATAACTTTAAAGTTATGATTTCACAAAAACTATGGGAGATGGGGAAATTCTGACTGGATAATTGAACCCAACAGATACAAATCAACAGTGGGAAAAATACAAATGTTTCATTTAACAAAATCGTGGTTTACCATCGTACTCAACAAGTTCTTTGTTACAAACGGTGTTAAACTAAATTAGGCAATTAATAAAGTGTGGTAATGATCATCATAGTAAGATAAGCATAAATATGAAATAAAATTATTCAAGCACATCCTTTTTTTTCTTTTGATTTTCCCTTTTCTTTTAGTTCTTTAACTAGGATAAATGCTCGCTTAACACGAAATATATTAGAGAGAAAGTTATCGGGTGGTATTTCGCTAGAGTACTGGATCAAATTCCACTGCTTTCCATCTTGTTCCTTAGTATTTCAACACGCGCAAACAGCAACTCGATGTAACGTTACGCCAGGAAAAATCGATCACAATAAATAATTTAAATGATTAAAATTAGCAGATTCGGTCTCCCTCCCCTGATTCATCCCCTTACAGGAAAAGAAAAACAATCTGTGGCACCCCTTATTTTGCTTCTTACAAAAGTAGTAACAAAAAGGGCATATTTTATTACTACTAAATATTTTTTATG
>JAXGGA010017448.1:0-24332 GCA_038373865.1 Uloborus plumipes | reverse complement strand
CCCCGCTGTTCCTATACACCCCATTTTACTGTACTGCGCAATCCTCTCTCGCGCGCAGCTTCGTGTTGGAACCGTGCGAGAATTTCTTTCTCTTTATACCTCTCAATATTTAGAATGACTTTTTGATGCAGGGAAAAAAGTAAAGGCGCAAAAACCCTCCCAGTTTCTTTTATAAACGTTTGCAAGTTTTTGTCTAATTTTGAGATTTTTGTCCGGTTTTATCGGTTGTAAATGATTGCGGTAAATGTTAGACATTATCATGACTTCTTATTTTCATACTACATCACAATTTCTCCTTGTAAGGTACATATTTTGTTTACAACAATTTTTCGTCAGCAAAAATATAAGGAATACCTTATTTTAAAAACTAATAGCTAATTGTATTCTACTGACAAGAAAACACGGAAAAAAGCAGCAAAAGTAATCATGCTTCTCATGCTCAATTTTCCTAATAATGAACAAGAGGAAACAAAAACGGGAGCCAAAGAAAAACTGATTTATACAAGTAAGTAGCATCGATTTTTTTTTTTTTTTTTGTAAAATGAAAAGTATTTGATAAATCACGCTGTTTAAAAAAACAGTGGATTTAATGACGCCTACAGAATTTATCCCCCATTCCTCCACAAAAAAAAATACTGGAAATGTTCTTTCTTAGAAGGCGATAATTTTTTCAGGCTTTTAGAGGAATAAAATCTCGTCAAAAGTTTGAAAAGTGTGCTCAATAAATCACACAGATATATTTTTTAAAAACGAAACTGTTTCTGTACGTAATACATTTTTACAAAAATATCGATGCACCCAAAAAAATTTATCCCTCACCCATTATAAAGAACTTTTTTCATGCTTTTACACATTTTTTTTTCCTTTTGCTTTCTTAAATTTGTACAATATGAGAACAATTGCAATGCTTTCTTCCTGAGCTTTTGCTTGAATTATTTTCAATGGAAGAAATGCTACATTTGCGTAGATAGCAATTTAAAAACAATCTTTTTTCAATAAAAATCCTTTGAGATCAACAATGCAGTTGTTTAAAACACTATTATACACAAATATGCATACGTATTATAAGTATACACTCATATTTTATTGTAATGGGATTTAATTAGGATAATCTGGAAAGGTACATTTTCCCAGAAATTAAAAAAAAAGAAAATCAGTATAAGAAAATTGAACAATAGCCTATTCATAAAATCAAGAGGAAGTTTAAATCGCTTAGAAAAAAAGTTCACTAAGAAAATGAGACTTGAGAATGAATCACTACACATAGGGCACAAATTGTTAATAGTACGCATACGTGTAGAAGAAAGAAAGAGTTTTTTTTTTTTTTTTGTTTCACTTGCTATATATGTATTATCATGAAGGAGTAAAACTGAAGAATGTAGAAAATATATTTCCATATTTTACGCCGAAATGAAAAGAAAATGAAATTGTTAAACTGACCCCTTATATAGAGATCGTCTTTGATGATTTTTAGAGTATTATAGAAAGGAATACCCACATGAGTCTCTGAACTTGCATTAAATGTTCATATTTTTGAACTTTGCACCTCCATAGCCCCTCCGAAGAATTTTAATTATTAACATATTGTTCCCTTCTCATCTAATTAAAAATAATAGCTGTGAAACTGGTAAAATTAAAAACATAGGGGTACCATTTCCAAAGAGAGGAAATGTCGCTCATCCCTTTCCCCATTTTAGTGTCTACAGTTTCCTTCCCCTCCAAATAAAAATAATGGCTATGAAACGTTTGTTAATTTGCCAAAGTCGAGTATAAATTAATGTTTTCTCAATTTATACAAAAGGTTTCTGTGAGTTTCCAAAAAGTACACTAACATGTTGTTGCAAAAATAATACTGTCCTATAAGTTTATTTAAAATGTCCTAAGGACTTATTGAAACGTATGCCATAATGTAAATGTAGTGCGCTGTATTAAATATATGTTACAAAAAGTTCTCAGAACTGTTGTGAAAACTATTTAAAAAAAATGTTCAGTGCTCTTAAAGGCCTCCTAAAATTGCTACAAAGCGCACTGGAAATTGTTCCAGAAAAATGTTCCTAAAAATGGAGATAAGTGCTCATGTTTAAAAAATGCTTGATTATTTGCAATGTTTCCAAAGTTATTTATTAAAATATTTTTTTCTGCTTTCGACTAAACATAAACATACATTCTGTAGGCTTGAAAAAATTCAACTGAAAAGCCGGTTAAATTATAAATATCCGATTGGATAGTTAAAAGAGAGAGCCAATAGAGAGTTGGGATTTCAGCCAAATGACCTGACTTTATATTATTTTAAAAGTTAAATACATTGCGCATAACATCTTAGTTGTAAAAATTATTGCAACGGGAATTTTCTTCACGTTTTTGACTCCTTAATTCAATAAGCATACTTAATTATGACATATTATACGTTTTTAAATCATTATCCCAATTCGTTCGTGAGTTATTGAGCCCGATGACATGGTGGTCGTGTAAGGTTTCACATAGAGTTATTTTATATGATACTTTTACCAAGGCTATATATTTCAAGCACGAATGCTTTGCTTGGGTCAAATAATATACAATACAGAGAATCTGGCTGAATGAAAAAGCCTGCTATTAAGCGAGATATTCCATTATCTGGGATGAAGTGACAAATAACAACCTTTTGGTACATTGAAAAGTTATGGCATTAAGCAGCATAATCTTTTAGCCCATATTCCAATCAACAGGATCAACTGTAGGTAATAAAAAATGCTGTTTTAATTATACATGAAAATTATATAATCTAAGTTTTCAGGCAAAATATCAGAGTTTTTATACATTTAAGAAGACATTAAAAGAAATATACCAATGTATCTCTAAACTAATACATACGGAAAGTAAACAAGGAAACATGTTATTTGAGAACGCCGCATTAGTATTGATTTCCCTGAATTGCTGAATTAGAATTGCTATCTGTCATTCTATGTAACAACTTATGGGCGTTTCATGAGCCTTAATTAATCATGCTAAGAGAATAGAGCTCCGCCTGCAGCAAACTTTCTGCAGATCAAAATGTGCTTGTCTCGATTTCCCAGAAGAGGGCGTGAAGCTTCAATTCAGTTTGAACTTGTGCTTTTAAATGATAATTTTATTTATATCCAAATGAGTAAATAAATTGTGTTGCAATTTTTATGAGCAGCTACATTGCGTAGTGTGCTATTACCCAAAATAATCGATTGAATTTAAAAAAAAAATAATCTTTAAAAATAAACTTTACATTTCAACAAAGATCTTTCCAGTGTATAATTAGTAGATTATTAGTAAATGGAAGAGATGAAATCCAAGTGTTTGTGCCTCAGTAACTGCTGCATCTGCTCATTTGTCCAAATCGCAGCCTCTTGATTATGAAAATAGGTAGAGGAAACAAGTAAAACCATGAAAGCTCAGGATCGAAAAAAAATTTTTTTTTCTTGTAATTTCCTTGAAATTAAATTGTTTCTTTCAATAAGGTTTTGAATTATTCATCTCGAAGAAAAAAAGTTTTTTTTTCTCATTTTAAAAGTGACTTCAACACATGGGCGTAACCTTTTGGAACGCTAGGCTCTAAAGGTAGCTCTCTAGTTACAATTTTGAAATTGTCAGGGAAGCACATTGGTTTGGTTGAGATATAGCAGTATCTTCAGTAGCCATATCTAAGGGTGTGTAGTAACCTAAGCCACTGTCGAAGCAGACAAGGAAATATTCTCACCGATATGACCCTTACCACCATAATCTGGAGAAAACTCCTGGATGAAAATGGTTTAGAAACTCTTTGAATTGTTGAAAAAGCAGTTGAGTCTGCTCTAGTACCAGTCTAACCTACTTCACTTCTCTTCCAAGTTAAATAAGAGCCTACTAAAAGACCCAGACTCTCTCAACATCCTGGAGAGAGGGATCTGGCCGATTGGAACGACATAAATAGTCATAGTTTTAACTGTATCGTTTCCCGTCCTAGAATAACAGCCTGTAGTCATACTTGAACCACACACATTTATTTATAGACTTGTGTTAAAAAAAAGTAAAATAAAACACAATTGAAATGCGTTTTATTCGGATTAAAAGAGATAAACTTTTATCATAGTCATCGGTCAATCCATAGATGATAACTAGACTCCTCACCACTACCAACAGTATACACTGCGATGCAAAAGTTTAGACAAAATGCAAATATGTGAATAAAAAGAAAACTATTCAACGAAATGCTTTCAAATTTCTACTGCAGGTACACAATATTGTCTCAAATACGTGTCTGGAGTTCTTATAACTATAACTGGAATCAAATTTTGGATATTACAAAAGACATTTTTTTTACATTGTTGCAAAAGTTTAGACAATAGTCAGATTTTATGCAAATATCCCTTGAAATATGATTGGTGGAGGAAATGCGGGACTGTATTATTCATTTATAAAGTGCAGAGATAGCTGAATAAATAATCAAAATCTCAAAAGTTTTTTAGTTCTCGTGTAAAGAAGATGAGAAAGTTTGGAAGCCGAAATTTGAAAATGAACCTACTTTATTAATTTTTTATCTTTTAAATTGGCTCTAGTATGGTAGTACATTGTTTTTTACTTTGTGGAGAGCAAATTCAGACATGCGTATCGATCAAAAAGTCCAAGAAAATTTCTATTTCTTTAGGATGAAGGAATTGAAAAAACGGCTCAGACTGACGATTCGCCCCTTAATCCTACAAAACTTCAACTTGGGTCAAAAACAGAACGTGACAGCATAAGTAGATGAACAACTAAAAAAAAACAAAGAATTGTGCCTGAGCCTTTTCGGACAGAGTGTCCCAAATAAGCCAGATTTTAATGTGAAAAGCAGCATATGTATCATCGTGACTAAAAATGAATGGTACTTTCTTTGATAAAAATTATTAAAATTGGAATGTCCTAGATGAATTATAATTCATTTCGCGGGACTTGAGAAATATCCAATGATCATATGCTGTGCTGCTTTTACCAATAAAATCTGGCTTATTTGAGACACTCTGTCTGAAAAGGCTCAAGCACAATTCTTTGTTTTTTTTTTTTTTTTTTTTTTGCATTCCGATTCAATTGTTCATCTACTTATGCTGCCACGTGCTGTTTTTGACCCAAGTTGAAGTTTTGTAGGATTAAGGGGCGAATCGTCAGTCTGAGCCGTTTTTTCAATTCCTTCATCCTTCAGAAATATAATTTTTCTTGGACTTTTTGATCGATACGCATGTCTGAATTTGCTCTCCACAAAGTAAAAAACAATGTACTACCATACTAGAGCCGATTTAAAAGACAAAAAATTAATACAGTAGGCTCATTTTCAAATTTCGGCTTCCAAACTTTCGCATCCACTTTACACGAGAACTAAAGAGCTTTTGAGATTTTAATTATTTTTTCAGAAATCTCTGTACTTTATAAATGAATAATACAGTCCCGCATTTCCTTCACCAATGACATTTCTAGGGATATTTGCATAAAATCTGACTATTGTCTAAACTTTTGCAACAATGTAAAAAAATATCTTTTGTAATATCCAAAATTTGATTCCAGTGATAGTTATAAGAACACCAGACACGTATTTGGGACCATATTGTGTACCTGCAGTAGAAATTTGAAAGCATTTCGTTGAATAGTTTTCTTTTTATTCACATATTTGCATTTTGTCTAAACTTTTGCATCGCAGTGTATCTATCTGCTTCCTAAAATAATAGCAAAATAGATTTTATTTTGATGACATAAAATGTTAGCTAGTTTACGCTAGTATAAAATTTACTAGTGTTCACTTGTGTCACTTACTTTGTTTTATACGCGCGGGCGTATAAAGTTATAACTTATAGCATGAAAAACTTATATATCCTCTGTAAAGGTTTGGTTTTATTAACAAACATCGTTTTGGTAAACACAAAATGCAAATTAGTTATTTTTGAAGCTTAAGTAACATATTTTAATGACAGTTGAGCAAATACCCTAAACTTAGAAGCAGTTCCGAAAAATGCATCAAACAGTTCAATCTTTTTACCGCAGTACTAAGTACATTTCCCGTACAGAAAGCTGTCTTCCCCCTAAAATGCATTTATTTCTGCAACTTTTCGCATCAGCTCCTTTTAAAATTGCAATTTTCGGAGGTAAACATTTGTTTAATTAAGGCTGAATATTTACCTTCTTGAGCAAATACAAAATTTGTGCATTACTTTAATAGAAGATTTGCCGTCTCCGAACTTTAAGCTTTGATTCTGAAGGTTGATAAGTTTACATTCTGAAACTTTACATTCTGAAAATATACAGCCGACCAAAGTTGAAAATAGAATTCTAGTATTAATACCCTGCAAGGTAGGAATTATTTATGCTTGGTAAATCTGCAACGTATTTCAGGAATTAAAATGTTAAAATTATTATGAACATATTTTTTAGGTATATATTTTTCAAGCAGATTTTTAAAAAAGTGGAGGTTTTCTCTGCCGTTTTTACTATGTTTTATTACTATAGTATTTATTTACTTGTAGAAAAATGAGTGCTCGTTATCTTGCTTTTATATAACTTTATTTGTTTCCGATCACTAAACAAAATGAAATAATGTTTTGCACTTGTGTCCATTTAAACATTCAGAAGAAGCAAAGCATGTAACTCCCAAATATAAACTGAATTAAAACGAAATGGATGGTTTACATGTATTACATAGGACGACAAGTTCACCACATTTAGAACATGGTTATATTTAAAACTATTCATACTAGGCTGTATACCGCCTATTTCTTCTCTTAAGTTTTAAATTTCATTGGCAGCTTCAGAATGAATCAAAATATAAAGATATAATTACGTCAAATGAAACTTTAAACCAGGAAATCACATCTTTACTTTATTTCACACTTTTTAGTGCAAAATCAAGCTGATATAATTAGTATTTCAATTAAAAAACAGCTCTTTATACTTTCTTTTTTAAACCCTTATAGCCCTTAAACATGTCAACTCAGCTGAAGTATTCTAGTTGCAGGTTTCATTTACAGAAACTAGTTTTTATTTTAGCTGCAGTCAGTAGCTTATACTGTTTTAAAAGAACTTGAATTCTACAAATGCCACCCTTATGGCCTTGAAGAAGGAAGAGCAGTGGATCATTTTAATTTTTTGGAAGTAAAGTAGTTAAATGCCTACAAATCTGGGCTTAAAACGTGATTGATACTGTATCTAATATCTATTAATTGTTGCTATCCAGTGTGCTTAGATTTGCAAACGTAATAAAATAATTATTTGAACTATTACTAAAACTTATTGCCGTTGGAGTAGACGAATTATGTTAGAAATATTTACACTTCTAAATGCTTTTACAAAACCCAAAACATTGCAAACTACATATACTTGTTTTATGAGTGTGTGTGTGTGTTTTCACATTGCACTGACCCAGCATAATTTATATAAAAAAGTAAAAATAGGTGTTAACTTTTTCCTTCCCTACCAGCTGAGCACTTATTTTGTGGTTCGTGACTGACATATATCGCAGTAACTTTCCTCAAAAGGAACATTTCGCATGAGTATTTTTAATAATATGATCTAAAACCATTCCCGATATTTCCCAACTTTACTTGAATAATCAAAATTATGTATCTTAAAATTGCAAAGAAAAAGAAAAGGTATTCATTTTCAAGGATTTTTTGGTTAAACGTATTATTTTAGACAATTACTACTATTAAAATCTATCCGCGTCTGTCTGTCTGTCCGTCTGAAGCTTGAACCTTTAAAAAACCGCTGAGCGGAGAGAATCAAACATAATACCATTCGATTCGAAATTTTCTAAGGAAGACAATAAGACCAACCGCGTAATTGTACGACATTAATTAGCTGAGATATTAAATAAAACGTTAATTAAATTCTTTGCACTTTTAAAGTTCTAAGACATTTATTTCTTTCCGTTGCCATTTTAAATTAAAGCGTTAATTAAATTATTGAACTATTTAAAATTCCGTCTGAAGCTTGAACTCCTCAAAAACCGCTGAGCGTAGAGAATCAAACATAATACCATTCGATTTGAAATTTTCTAAGGAAGACAGTAAGACCAACCGCGTAATTGTACGACGTTAATTAGCTGAGATATTAATTAAAACGTTAATTAAATTCTTTGCACTTTTAAAATTCCAAAACATTTATTTCGTTCCGTTGCCATTTTAAATTAAAGCGTTAATTAAATTATTGAGCTATTTAAAATTCCAAGACTTTTATTTCTTTCCGTAGCCATTTTAAATTAAAGCGTTAATTACATTGTTGAACTATTTAAAATTCCAAGACATTTTTTCTTACCGTTGCCATTTTAAATTAAAACGTTAATTAAATTATTGAACGTTTTAAAACTAAAAAGCGTTATTTCTTTCCGTTGTCATTTTAAATTAAAGCGTTAATTAAATTATTGAACTATTTAAAATTCAAAGACATTTATTTCTTACCGTTGCCAGTTTAAATTAAAACGTTAATTAAATTATTGAACTTTTTAAAATTAAAGAGCGTTATTTCTTTCCGCTGTCATTTTGAATACGTGTAACAACAAAGTTCTAGCAATTGTTTTTATTCTAATTAATGACTGATATTTTTTTTCTCTGGTACCACTTTGAAAATGTGTTTTTAAATAAAATTGCAACTGCTGTTTTTAGCAGGGACTTTTTTTTGACTGCGATCCAAACATTAAAACAACTTTTTTGTTTAAAATTTTGCAATTAATTTAACAAGAAGAAAGCGTTTTAGAAATAATTGTTTTTGGTAAGGAATTTTATTTTTTTATTTAGGAAGAGTGCGAAGTATGCACTACTAGACATCGTCTTTATTTCTGAGGAAGCATGTGCAAATAATTCGATTGACTTTTTGATGCAGGAAAGATTTTTAGCGAGTCGCTTTATAGCGGGGAGTAGTTTGTTGAAACTTTCCTCGCTACTGTAAAAGCGAGCCGCCTTGACGGCGAGTAGACTGTTTAAACTTTCTCATGTTTAAGCGAGCCTTGAGGTTTTAAAGGCGAGCCGCCTTGATGGCGAGTGTTTGCTGAAACTTTCCTCGCTACTTTAAAGGCGAGCCGCCTTGGCGGCGAGTTTGTTGTTTAAATTTTCCTCACTACTTTAAAGACGAGCCGCCTTGGCGGCGAGTAGTTTTCTCGCTAAGTATACACTACTAGACATCGTCTTTATTTCTGAGGAAGCATGTGCAAATAATTCGCTTGACTTTTTGATGCAGGAAAGATTTTTACTAGTCGCTTTATAGCGGGGAGTAGTTCGTTGAAACTTTCCTCGCTACTGCAAAAGCGAGCCGCTTTGACGGCGAGTAGAGTGTTTAAACTTTCCTCATAACTTTAAAGGCGAGCCGCCTTGATGGCGAGTGTTTGCTGAAACTTTCCTCGCTACTTTAAAGGCGAGCCGCCTTGGCGGCGAGTTTGTTGTTTAAATTTTCCTCACTACTTTAAAGGCGAGCCGCCTTGGCGGCGAGTAGTTTTCTCAAACTGTCTTCACTACATTAAAGCACGTGCAACGCCGGGCCACGCAGCTAGTATTCATTAAAACGTGATTTATAAGTTATTCTACTAGTCAGTATTTTAACTTTTACTACTGCACAGCGCTCAGGTTTCTCCGAACCTGTTCATATTATTATTCAAACTGTTTAAGTGAATTAATCAAAATCTGCGCTTTTGAATTTGATTGCTTGCAAAAGATCTAAGATCAAATAACACATCTCTTTTGCGGTTCTCGAACTGTATTGTCGATAAATATGGTCACTTACGCCAGCCTTTGAAATAATTACGAACGCTTTTGTCATCATTATTCTACGATTAGACATCAAAGCTGTAGAATATCGATAATTTTCAAAACGTTTAGTCCGGCAGATATCTATTCTAATATAGAACGATCATCTAAAGAGCTAACTGTTCTTATGAATATTCATTTAATAAACGGTTGCCCTTATCATAAATAGTTAGCAACCATATAAGTATAAATTACCGGATTGTAAATGCATTTCATATTGCTAATTTTATCTAAAATCAACAAAAAAAATTAACATTATTATTATTTGTACCCTTACGATATCAATTTTAAAGACATTTCGTAAATATGTAATTTTTGCCAAGAAAGTAAAAACCTAAAGTACATAATATTTTTGACTCTTATGTCTTCAATTACGCATTTTTGAAAAAGCGATAATCACAGAAGGTTGACAAGGCATTTATTAACAACTGCAAGACATAAAACTTTTAACGTAAAAAGCTAAATTTGGTGCACTATCTTCTGATTTTTACTGTGTTTCAACTGATATGCAACATGGTTATAAATAACCAAATTAGTATTTTCCCCCCAAAATTGACTAAATCAAATTCAAGTATAACAGAAATATCCGTTTATCCACCCCCCCCGCTCAGAGAGATGTATGTTCTTTAACATTGTCTTCCTTGAGTTAAATTTCATCTTGAGATAAATATGGGTAATAATATAGGTTTTCTTTTCTTTTCTTTTTTTTGTAAAATTAAGATACTATACCATGTATGTTCCGCTTTAAAAACGGTAGCTGACTTATTGGTAAGTGTTTGCACATGAGACTAATGCATCCAATCCGTACCAGCTTTATCTAAACCCAATTTGCCTCAAAAAACTTAGAATTTAAAAGGCTACATTTAAAATTTGAGCTGTAAACTATGATATATTGTTTGGTGTGGTATAATTCTCAACAATAAAGCTGTGCCAATCTTTTGGAATCAAAGTTTAGTTGGAATGGTCTTAGTAAAATAGCTTTAGCAGTATGTGCTTTACGAGTGCTACTAAGTCCATCAAAACATTTACTCTTTACACGTGAATTTGCAATGCATTGCCCCTTATATATCTGTTGACTGAAAAAATTGAAAAAAGAAAACTGACTGAAATGTTGCTGTTCCTATAAAAAGAGGTGACTATAACCTCAAAAGGATGTTGAGCACACTCTCAAATGAATACTCGCTCTTCCCCCACGAACTACAATACACAACAAAGAGTCTTAGACTCTCAAAATAAATTCCCTAAAAATTTGAATCAAGTAATTTGCACCATGCCCCTTCCTCACGACCTCATGAGAAACCCTAGATTAAATTGTTAATAAAGAGGTAGAAGTTAACCGTCATGGTATTTTTTGTACATCTCAGATATACATAATACGAAAACACACTGTCTTCCTATTCAGAAATTTGGTCCGTAAAAATAATATGTTTCACTAAAAAAAATCAGCAATATTATCCAAACAATCAACGATACAGCAAATTTTCAATGATCTGTGACTGCAATAATAATTTTAGTAAATTAAAAGCAATATTAATAACTCTGAAATTTGTCACACAGGTAAGCAATTATAGTCAAAAGAAAAAAAAAAACTTACATGTTATCTTTTTTTTAACCGAAACCGGTGTTCGTTAAAGTTTTTGAATTTGAATCTTCAAGCTTTTGTTAAAATATTAAAATTGTACTTTTGGGGACATGTTGTATTACAGTTGATAGATACTAAAGAACAGAAGAAAAAAAATGTTTCAGAGATTCTTAAAGGCATCAAAATCTCGAATTAATTCAATTTTTGCTTTTGAAAAATTTGTACTAAAATTAAAAAATAAATGAACTAAGAATTTTACTTTGGTCCATATCCTGGTTAATACTACCATTTAACTAAAATTTGCTAATTCCTGAGTTAACATTGGTTGATTTGATACGGAATAACCCTTAGAAGAAATGTGATTTTTATTTAAAAGTATAAGCAAAATGAAAATGTATGTAATGCACAAGTTATATTATCTGAAAAAGTAATCACTAACGAAGTGAAAGTTAGTTCGGATTGTGCATCAAACCTATAACATACACAGAAAGGAAATATATAGTAATTTTAGGCAGTAATGACCATGGTTGTTAAATATGAATAGTTTTAGGTCCATTTTTTACCCAAAAATGTATCGGAAATGTGGATCTAAACTTTTTTTTGTTTATTTTTTGCTATAGTTCAGAAAATATGAAAATATTATAGAGTTTTTTTTTTATTACTAACTTCTTGAACACGGCTTTAGCTAGATTTTAATTGCAAAATGCTAAACAGAAAAACAAAAAAATAAACAATTGATAAAAAGCCGTAAACCTTTCATATCCAACCCTTATTTCCTCAGGCTATGCACATGGCAACTGTTTCTTTTAGTTTTTCGCATCAAAATAAATGGCGATTTAAGTGTATCACCAATATATTGTTGTATACTAGCTTCGCTGAATTCGTCCAGCAAATAGTTTGGACATAAGAAACTGGTATTTCTAGCGAAAGGGAGAAGGAGTGCTTATTTAACGAGAAAGTGTAGTAAAACTTTTTGAAAACAATTATTAAAAAGTAATTAATAAGTGATGTCTTGCGTTTTCATTTAGCTCGACTTACTGATTGGTGATTTGATTTGATTCAACTGAATATAGATCGCAGCCTCACAAATTGTATTCCCCAAAACTCATCATTTAATACTTCCAATTCTTCTAAAGATAAAATCGTCTTATTAAAAATAGTTAGTTTTTGACTACAGAATAAATCGTAACAGTGCTTATTAATAATTGTTCATCTTAATAATGTACTGGACATACAGTTCGATTAAAATCGAGAAAATAAATAGAAAGTAATTTTATTTGTCTAGAAATACTTCAACCTAATCCATTTTTTTAATCGTTTGTTTATCATCATTACGTTGAAGAAAATCGCGCTGTGTTTCTGTGTTAAAAACGAAGTTCAGCTAACTCAATATCAACTATAACTGCTGCTCTCACTAAATAAAGAACCTCAATTTTCTACACTTTGAGCAAATTTTATCTATGCAACTTTTTTACGTTATTTTTAATAATTTTAAAACTTAAAATGATAAGATAATTTTTTGCACAAAAAAGCCAGCTTTGTGCAATGTTTTTTTATTTGATTTTTAGATCAATAAATTAAAGAACCTCGAACTTAAGGTCAAATACTTGTAAATGTGTGCATCAGGACTCTACCCTAAGTACCTATACTCAAAACATCCTTGTTTCGGACGTTTTCATCTTGCCAGGAGGCAACTGACACATATCCAATAATTAAATTAAAAAACTATTTGGTGTATTCATATAGAAATTAAAACGAAGCAGTTTTTAAACATAAAAAAAGACTTACGAAAGAATGTTTTGGGGATATCATCAGTTTTAGAAAAAGCCAAGCATATCTGTATACAGTTTAAAAAAAATGGTGTTGAAAAAAAAATTCTTTTATTTTATATTATGCCTCAACAGACGCATTCGATTTTGGCCCATTTGAAAGATAAGGAGAATCTCCACTGGTTGAAAATATAATGCCAAAATATTCGAGAAAGCCATTGTAGAAGGTGCAAAGAAACATAACTCAATGTCTGAACATTTCAAATGTTGAAAAAGTTCTCAAATAAAACAAATGTTCTTTGAGCACTGACCCCATTACAAATGGCTTATCATTTATCAAACATTCTTTTAAGTTGAATTTTTGGTAGAATGAAGCTGATTTTATTTTTCACGAAGAAGGAAATGCTCTAGAAGAATTTAAGATTTTTAAATTCGTTTCGCATTCTTTGTCAAGAATGAAATACTGTGTATAGCGTTTGAAACTGGATTAAATAAATGGAAGCAAAATTAAATTATAAAGGAATCTGAAAAGATGTAGTGGACACATATATACATAATTGCGTAAATACTCACTATGTATGCATTTGTCTTAAGTTTATTTTTTTTTTAATCTTTGAGGTTTATATTTTCCATACTGATACATTTATACACTTCGATCTCTTCAGATTGTAAATTAATATACAGTACTGGTCAGAATGAATGACTCTCCACAAAAAACTACGACGTTTATGAATGCACAAAAATAATTGCATTTAACCAAGTATTTATTTTGTAGGGATTATTATTTTTTTATTTACATAAGCAGAGTATCCGAACACAATTGAGAAAGGGTTCAATATTTGTGGAAACCTGTTTTTTTTTTCAGCACAGCTTGAATACGATCAGGCACAGATTGGTATAATTTTTCACAATAATCTAGTGTAATTTCTGTAATCCACGCTTGCTTTATAGTTTCTTTTTAGTCTAAAAGTTAAGTGGGGTTTCGCTCAGCAACTTTGAGCTTTAAAATTACCCAATAGTTATCGACTCAGGGGAATTTCCGGGCCACGGCCAAAGGACCCGAAACCCCTTCTTTGCAACGCCAAAATTCTCCATCATGTTGGAAGTGTGTGTTGATTAATATTCATAAACGTTGGTAGCTTCTCTTTCAGCACATCAATTAATTGAACTGTTTATCTCGATGTGCTGAACGAGAATTTAGCAACGTTTATGATTATCAGCCAGTACACACACTTCCAACATGATGGGGTGTCTAGCCATTGAAAAAAAAGGGTTTTGGGGTCTTGAGCCGTGGCAAGAATATCCCAAAGATCTAAACCCAATCGAGAACTGTTGGGTAATTTTAAAGCGCAAAGTTGCTTAACGTGACCCCACTTCACTTTCGAACTTTAGATAAATTATAAAACAAGCGTGGAATGCAGAAATTACACCATACTATAGCGAAAAAGTATCTATTTCCATTCCTGATCGTATCTTAGCTGTATTGGAAAAGAAAGGCACCCACATCAAATATTGAACCCTTTCTCAATTATGCATGTATACTGCGTTCATAATACAAAACGTTAATTTCGCGTAAAATAAATAGTTGGTTAAATGCAGTTATTCTTGTGCATTAGCAAACACCGTAGTTTTTTGTGGTGAGTCATCTATTCTGGCCAGTACTGTAAGTTCAAGGAAGAAATAGTTGTCTTTTAAAAATTTTAAATACTGATCCTAGCAAGCGCAACATTTCGGTGGTGCAACAAAAAGTGTGCCCTCAATGTTCATTATACTAAAAACAAACAAAAACCACGTCGATTTTCATGCAAATACATTGATTTCTCAAAGCTAATCGATAGCAATTACTCCCCCCCCCCCCAACTGATGAGCCTGGTTCCTACTTCAATATAGCATGTTA
Source organism: Uloborus plumipes (assembly GCA_038373865.1). Taxonomy (NCBI): domain Eukaryota; kingdom Metazoa; phylum Arthropoda; class Arachnida; order Araneae; family Uloboridae; genus Uloborus; species Uloborus plumipes. Next base: position 9,338 of record JAXGGA010017448.1, on the reverse strand, counting down.
ATGCTTTCAATATAGGAAATAAAGAATACTTTCAATAAAAGTTATGATTTTCAGACATTTATCTAAAATTTTAACTTATGACATACGTGGAAACGCTTTATCTTTCTGAGGAAATATATTTATTATTACTGAAGTTCCTGTTTCAAAAAAGAAGGAAAATGTTTCTTGTCTTGGTTCAAAACCCATGTAACAGTTTAGACTAAAAACATACAAGCAGGACTATTTTTAAAAATTAAAGGTGCTGTAGCTTAAATCTTCTTAATTTTTTTTTTTTTCATTCAAGCCAAAAATTAATTCACAACACTTCTTAGAACCTGAACAAGAAAATGATTCAAAATTCGAAAAAATGCAACAAAATTGCGTTAAAGATTGTAGTTTTTTTTTCTTTTTACATTTTTTATACCTACCTTAGCTATTTGTGTCCTGTTATACTATGGAGAAAGTGTTTTTCAATACACTTTTCCTTATAGTGGAGCACTGTCAGAGCACGCCAAAGTGCAGATTCACAAATTGGGATCCCCTTTTTCGGAAACAAAATGTTCCAAAAGCGTTACCAAAGTGTACAAAGTATTTGAATTGTATTTAATGAGTAAATTTTACCAGCTGCATGCATTTTTATCGCAATACATAGACTTATTACAGAAATTACCTGCCTTCAACACGTTTTTTTCTTTTCAAATATGTGCCTTATTCAAACCGGAAACCTTGTATAGTAGTCAGAGAAGTCCGACTCGGATGGCGTGCTCCCGGGTTCGAATCCCGACTCGGGTATAGATGTACCTTCTCCCTCCTCTGTCCTTGTCCTTTCTCTGTGTAAATGGACGTTCTGAAAGTCTGCCCGTCCTATAAACGGGTCTTATGGCAAATGCGTTGAGCTAATTAGAACTTTCTCCTTAATGGTGCTAGAAAAAATGGAAGCCGTACCAATTCCGTCTTAAATCCGAGTAGATACATCTACTCGGGCTCGGATACCCGAGTGGTATTAATAACAACAACAAAAACAACCTTATTCAAAAACATGCATTTAGTTTTTCAATTTCAAGTTAGAAGCATTTTTTTATGTTTAAGTTATGCGTCATAAGAAAAAAAAAAGAAAAATAAGTCGTCAACAATACAAAATAACAGAAAAACCCTAATCTATAGCATTTCGTTTTGTAACGTGATTAAATAGTAACCCTATGTCCACATCTGCTTTTTACGGGTTAACCTTGCTCATATTCCTGCATCTAATCAAAGAATTTAAAATCGTATTGATTGGAAACCATATAATTAATCTCTTCTTGAGGATTATGTTACACCACAAGCTTTCGACGTGGAATATTCATTACTTCGTGATCGGGATTTCCATGGCATGTTTACATAGGACTATCGGATAGATTAAATTAAGATGAATTTCAGTCGGCAACTTGTTTCACTAGTTTCTGATAATGTTATCATCCGGGTATAAGTGGCATTTTGTAGAGATATAAATTAATCTTTGTTTAAATTCCCTTGCATGTAGCTCTAGGAAAATATTCTAGTGAAATGCAATGTAATTTGCAAAGTTATTTCATATCTTCTTAAAAATATTACATATTTTATCCCTTTTAGCTTTCGAATTTTTTTAGAGATAACATTTAGAAGAATTAAATATTCAAAAAAAGGTATTTTTAAATGCATCAAGTAAGTCCTTTGATTAAAGAGTTGGACGCTATTATTTATAGCGAAGGTTTTATGAAAAAGGTGTCAAAACTGTGAGGTAAACTGTATATCTATTTAAAAAAGTATATTCACACACACATACGCCCATATACATTCTTTTTATATATTTACTACTACATGGTCTGGCGTTACACGTTATGCCTCGAAAAAATAATTTATAACAAGTGACGCATGTTCAAGAATGCAGCTTGAATAAAGGGAAAAATAGTGCAATTTCCGACAAAGTGTAAAAAGAAGCGAAATTGTCATTCAAAGCTTAAATTTAGACGTCTTTGGATTTTTTTAAATTTCACAAATTCAGTTCTTGTTCTTAGGAAATTCGTAAACATTAGTTTCTCAGATTTTCTAACGAAACTCCCTTTGCCCCTCTTAGAGGCAACCCCCTCCTCCTTATTTGAAAATACTGATAATCAAAGGACCTTTGTACCAATTTGGCAAGGATCCGACATAAACTGTAGATGTATATTACAAACATACACACCTACCCACCCCATCCAAAAATATGTATATATATATTTCTCAAATAAGATAAAGAGCCTAATAATTTGGGTGACTGCGTAATTGGAATCTTGGAATAGTAACAAAGCAAACTTTTCTTTGCCTTAACTTAATCACTGTCCAATTATCCAACAGAAATTTTTCGACAAGACATGAAGAGGGTAAAAAAATGTTCGATATCATCATTGATGGTTTGAGAAAATCTGAATATCCATTACATTCAAGGTATAGTAATAAGGTTTTAATGAACAGGTTTTTTAAAAAGATATTTGAAAGTTAAAATAAAAAAAATCAAATATATTTTCTAGTAAAAATCTAAAAAAAAATGGAAATATAAGACGGAAAGAAATATGGATGTCTTTATTTCTGCTTGTAAGTTACACAGAAATAAGGAAATTGATTATTTTAAATAGTTGTACTCTTAATAAAATTTACGGAGGAAAATATTTACTTTAAAAAGATCAAATAAATAAATAAATAAATGAACTATCAAAACGCTTAACATTTTAAAGTTTTATCCACAAAATATTGGGTCGCAATTTATTTGAAATCAACGAAATAGTTTCAACCACAGAAAGCATGGTCGCAAATATTTTGGCAGTCTGCTTTAGGCCTAGATTATAAATGCTAGTATAAAAATTTTGGCACCCGTTAATAAGAAAAGACTGGAAATTGATGAACATTTATATATGGAGAAAGTACCCAGATAACACAAAGACATCCACTGGACATCCAGAAGCCGTCATTCATAGGATTCTCTGATTTCCGCAGGAGATCCCAAATTTACCGAAAAACGTCTTGCAGACGTCCGCAGGTGATCCAAAATCCACTTTTTTTACGTCCACAGGATGTTTTAAACGGACATTTTCAGGACAACTGCAGGATGATTACGGGACACTCTAAATCTTACGCACGTCCTGTGGGCATCCTTAAGACTACTGCTGGACTGTCATAGGATGCTCTGACGTCCTTTGCAGATCCGTCTGGCCTTCCTTTGCCCATCCCTTTTTATCCTAAGCAGGTCGTCTGGACGTCCTTTGACTATCCTTTTCAATAGTTTTTAAATCCTCTGGCCTTCAAATTTCGAGAGAACTCGTCCCACGTAGGCAATCCAAAGGACGCCTTTTGTGATCCTTCGAAGGACATGTCCTATTAAGGATTTGTGGGATACTTATAGGACATCCTGCGGAAGTATGTGGTTATCTGGGATAGTTAGACTTACCTTGGCAAATTTATAGCATAAAAGCTTAACACTAGACAGAGAACATGCCGCACGTTTCAAAATGGTGGTGTAAATATTCGCAATGCCGGGCGACAGCATATGTGCTATGCTAGCGCGCATGTGCGGAAAACCGGCTTTTAGTAGTTTGTCTTGTATGGGATACCAGTTGGATGTCCATCTACACTCAGATGTGGGATTTTCAAATTTCGAGAGAACTCGTCCCACTTAGGCAATCCAAAGAGCGCCTTTTGTGATCCTTCGAAGGACATGTCCTATATAGGATTTGTGGGATCCTTATAGGACATCCTGCGGACGTATGTTGTTATCTGGGTAAGCATGTCTTATATTCACCGTGTATGTCAATGATACTAACAGGCCTGTGCTAGGCCTTTATTGTAAGAAATTTCTTATTAGACGCTTTCCACTAGTTGTTATAGACTGGTTCTGTTATAAAAATGCTGGGCCTTGGACAAGCTCATCCATGTTTGCGGTCAAAGAGAAAAACTTGTATATTGTCACAACACAAATTATTATCGAAAACACGCATCTTCATTTGACCCCGATCATCCATCATTTCAAAAGTAGATGTTCCAGTACTAAAATGCGGCACCTTTAGCGAAATAGCACAGAGCAACATAATAATGCTTTTCTTATAAATATTTGAGCGAAAATTATTGATAATTTGAAGTTTGTTATAAAGTTCTTTTGTGCTGGCGCAAATGGCTATACTCACAGACAATGTATCCTAGTTTTAGAAACTAAGTTTCAAAAAATATTGCTTTCAGTTTGTTTTTGATACAAAAACTATACAGATAATCGACTCATGCCAAAAGAGACAATATACCTTTAAATTACACACAGAATTCATAATGGTGAAACATTCGACAATGTTATAACCTTAAATTTCCAAGCAGAAAGAATATGAAATATAAATTCGAAGAAAAATAGCTGTATCCTTTATGAGTTAAAATCAATTTTCTGAGACTCTAAAGCCTTTCGGATATTCCATTATTTCATAAATCGAATCTTATTTCATCTACCCTATTATCGGTTATTTTGTTATCTATGAGATTCAGTTTTCTAGCAGTTTATTTTTAACGGCTGATTGATATTTTTCAGGGTTCGTTTGTTGAAGATGAGAACTATCTTTTTTCATAAAGATGTATGCCTTTCTTTTAAAAAAAGTATTAAGTTATGAATATGAAATGAAAGTTTCGATTACTCTTAATTCAAAATAGAAAACTATGCATTTATAATCTTCTTGTTTTGAAGAGCAATCAACTGAAAGAAATTCTTAAATTTTCCATTTCTAAAATACTCACAGAAAAGACTTGATTACGAGAAAAATATTTCCATCTGATAGAAGATTAAAAACATAAATTTGATGAAATTAATATTAATGTTTATTCACTTCAAGTACAGTTTAAAGCAGATTTACCGATAAATCCTTTCAAATGGAGAAATTATATAAAGTTTATTCTTGTAGCATTATTTATTTAAACTGAATATCAACCTAAAACTTCTTCTAACTAGATACTAAAAAGGAATTCTAGAGCTGAAATCGTTCATTCTAGAGCTGAAATTGCAAAAAGAAAACAAGAAATCTTGTATTGTCGATAGGGCGCTTTAACATTGGCCTCTTACGTCCAAGGTCTTGGGATCAAACGTGGATTCAGTTAGTGAATATTCCAGGTTAAGATTATGCAGCATGCTAAGAGCCATTATTTTAAAATTCAGAAAAAAACGGGATTTTTTTTTATTTTCCTCACGTTTTTTCTTTTTTTTTTAATGTAAAAGTAGGTCATGAGAAACGAACATTCTGAAATTTTGAGCCATCCAAAAAACTTTATTCGCTCAAAAAAAATCCATAAAGTTTGAGATTTTGCAGCGCGTTTTTAGCGAAACGACTAAAAGCCGCATTTCAGTGTACCAGAGTTCCTTACAGAAACTCCACCCCACGGTTATGTTTATATTTATTGATTGCAAATGTCTAGTGATTATGGCTCTATAGTTAGCTTGGTTGTTAAGTGACCTCAAAGAACTTTTTTTAATCCGTTTTCGAGCAATTTTGACCTGCATTATTTCAGCCAAAATGCAATATCTAGAAATACATTTTACATACACTGAAAGTTTATACAAGAAAGAAAATATGTAGTACAACATTTATTTGACGTTTAATTTTTTTCGGGAACAAGGCCCTGATATTCTTTTAATTTTCAAAATTTGTGGTTTATTGGTTGTACTTAACTCAAAACATCAACGCTTGGAAAAAAAAAATTTTTTTGCATATTATGATACCTGAATAAGTGTAAAATAACGTAAAAAAGAAAGTTGCGTGGTGTCTCCTCTAGTTTTCAAGAAAAGAATTTTTTTGTAGCTCATTTTAATGCTTTTTCTCATACTAAAATGTGTTTTTAAAGTAGGTCAGATCTGCTAAGTGCAGAGTAATAATGCATATAAATGTGTATAGAGAAAGAGATAAAGACTAAAAACACTTAATTTTGTCTTAAGTTTTATAATTTTTAGTTTTTTAATTGCAATAAACTTAAACAAGGTTAAGTCATTACTGAGGGAACTCTTGTAAGTCCTTATTACTATCTTTTAAATATTGGAATAAGTGAATTTCTGTTAGATATCATGAAAGGCGTTCCAATGAGAGGTTACATTGACCTCCTGAAAAATTTCATATTCGGAAAATTGTGCTGACGATTCGGCAAATTTGGAAACAATATTGAAACATTGAAATTTTCTGTGTACTTACTTTTTACATATTATGATTATTTTTTTACACCTGCATATATGTAAAGTAATGTGAAAAGAAAGCAGCCTGCGATGTCTTCTAGTTTTCAAGAAAAAGGAAAAAAAAAATAGCTCATTTTAATAAGTTTTATCGTAGGTAAAGAGTGTTCAGTATGAAGGTGAGATCTGATGAAACTTAAATGATGTAATAATAATGTACAACTATGTGTGTATAGAGAAAGAGAAAAATACTTACAATGTTTGACTTTGTCTTAATTTTGTCTGAACTTTTAGCATTTTTAGCCTTTATATTGCAATTAACTCAAAAAATGATAATTCGTTACGAAAGGAGTTATTGAATTTACTTATTACTAGCTGTCAATGACTGGAAATATTGATAAAAGTAAATAGGTATTGTGATGTATTCTCAGAGACACCTCAGTTGGAGATTAAAGGAGGTCAATGTGGCCAAAGAAAAAATTTGTTATTCGGAATTTTTTTTCTGAAGATTCGGCAACTTTGGAAACAATATTGCAACATCAAAATTTTATTTTTATTTATTTTTTAGATGTTAACTTGATTGTATTTTATTATTCGGAAAAATCAGAAAATTCATTTGGTAAAATTAAGAAGATATTCTTGAGAAGTATAAGATATTCATGGACACCCGAACTTAATTCTTTACGAAATATGATCAAGCACACTTGTAAAAAATGTATTATTAAAAATTCTAAGTGTTGCAATATAGTTTCCATTTTTCAGAATCGTCAGCATACTTTTTCGAATATGAAATTTTCCAGTAGGTCAATGTGACCTCCCATTGACACGCTTTTGAAGATGCCTCATATAATTTACTTTTTTCAATAATTCAAAGTTAGTAATAAGTACATTCAAGAGTTCCCTCAGTAATGATTTATCGTTTTTTGAGTTAATTGGAGTTAAAAAAAAACCTAAAAATTAAAAAAAAAAGAAAAAAAGGTTTTTAGTCTTTTTCTCTTTCTCCAGACACATTTAGATACATTATAACTATGCAATACACCACCGATGGACTGCAGTTTCGTGCTTATTATGCACTCATCAGCATGGAATACGAAAGTAACCGAGTTGGAGTCAAAAATCCTCTTATAGAGCAAAGAGAGCCAAAAAAACTGGTAGCTAATGGTAAATTAGAATACCAGCAAGCAACTACACTTGGTGCGGTACAACTCGTAAATTTTAAGGCAGAGCTCGGGTATAAAGCAGAGAGTAACCGCCCTAAGCAAGGGCTAAGGCTGGAACATGCAATACACCGCCAACTAACTACTATATACTATATGACTATATACTTAAAGTTTCAGCAGATCTGACCTACTTGATGGACATATTTTACTATGAAAAAAAACATTAAAATGAGTTGCAAAGAAAGTTCTTTTCTTGAAAACTAGAGGAGACCCTAGGCAGCTTTCTTTTTTACGTTATTTTACACTTATTCCGGTACCATAATATGTAAAATATTTTTTTCCTAGTGTTGCTGTTTTGTGTTAAATATAACCAAAAACTACAAATTTTGAAAGTTTGAAAAATATCAGGGCCTTTTTCTCGAAAAAAAGTCTAAAAGACAAGAAAATTTTGTACTACATATTTTCTTCATAGTATAAAACTTCAGTATATGTTAAATTTATTCCGTGGTGTTACTTTTATGCTGAAATAACGATAATGCAGGTTAAAATTGCACGGAAGTCCATTAAAAACCATACTTTGAGGCTGCTTAACTGAAGAAGAAAACAAGCCCTAACCATACTAAATATAGAGTCATCATCAATAGGCATAGTACAATTAATAAATACGAACATAAGTATGGGGTGTTGTTTCTGTAAAGAACTATAGCACACTGAAATGCTGCTTTTAGTCGTTTTGCTAAAGACGCGCTGCACAACCTCAAAATTTAGGATTTTTTTTCCAAAGGAAAAAATTTTGTTGGAGGGATCAAAACTTTAGAATGCTCTTTTCTCGTGATCTACTTTTACATTTAAAAAATTAAGAAAATCAAAACATGTCACTGCCACACTTCGTCTGAACTTCAAAATAATGGCTCTTAAGAATCAATGAAAAACGTATTTAGCCAAGCATTATCTGCTGAATTAAATTCCTAACTAAATGTCTTATCTGAAGATCTAAGGTGTCTTCATCTAACTGAAACCTGCCTTAAAACTGAGAGTCAAAATTATCATGGCAATGACATATGCCGATAGTGCAGCCACATAAGAGAAAGGTTGCCAATCCAACTATAACATGCTATTTATTTTTCTGCGAGTTTCAAGGTTCATAAGATTTGTAAGATCTGCAGTATAACTTAGATTAACAGGAGGGTCATTCCATGTCAAGTGTCCCAAATTTCGAGAAAATCCCCACTCGACCCCCTCCGATTTCAATGAAAATTTTTTTGGATGTACATATAAGACTTGCATGAAACTATACCAAATTATAGCTCTATAATCCTTATGGTTTAGCCAATAAAAATTATTGAAAAAAGGCCCCTTTTTCGTGTCTTGAAAAAAATGACCAAATCGTAAAGTTTGTGCTTTTATTGCTCGCGACCTAAGACGATTATCAGGCTCAAATTTGGTGATTCTGATCAATGTTTAGCGTAGAATAGCCTACTTGTGTAACAAAAGCTCCATTCACTGTAGATTTTTTGAAATTTACTGCCAAAGCTGGTAAAAAATCGTATTTTGTCAAATTTTGACCATACGTTGTCAGCTTGTATCTGCTGAGAGAATGACTTTCTAAAGCTAATTCTTTCCTCCTTTGTAGCCTGATAGTTCATCCGAAAGCTGTGCAAGTAGCATCTCGATAGCTCAAATAATTGCTGAATTATGCGAGTTGAAATTTCAGTCAAATTTCTTTTTTCTCAATTTTGTCTCAAATTCAAAGGACAATATCTCAAAAGGGTCATCTTGAATTCCAATTTTCTTTACATCATTGGAAAGAACACACTTTTCTCAACTAAAAAACGTTTTTTTTTTATTTTTGAGACAAACCCGTTTCAAGGGGATAATGCAGATCAAAAATGTGTACGTCATTCAACGTGAAATCAAAGAAAAAAAGACATTAGACCTCAAAAGTTGACGCCAATTTGTTCTATTAAAATTTACAGGAGCTATTGTACTTATGTTCTGATTAAAAAAAAAACTTTTTT
>JAXGGA010017447.1:0-24337 GCA_038373865.1 Uloborus plumipes | reverse complement strand
TAAAGGTTATGCATGTATGACATGCTTGTATTTTATTCGGTAAAATTGGAACTTCATTCGGCAAGTTAATAATTTTCCCCCCTCCCAAAAATTTAAGCTTGGGGTGCTCCTGATGAGCTGGCCTTTTCCGCATGTGCCCTGACCGCATGTGCAGCAGTCCTTTTCATATTTCAAAGAGCTGTTCCCGTAGGTGAAAGACCTCCGAATTCAACTTGAACCTGAAAATGCGCGGTGTGGCTACTAGTTATCAATAACAAGAAGATCTTAAAACCAGCTACTTTCAGACGAGCGTGGCTGGTGTGCGAGGTGGGGCAGATGAGAAGTACACCTGCAAAAACTTGAGCGCTTCTGCAAAAAAGTTCGAAAGAGCACCTGGGAAGAAATATCATTAGTTAGTGTTTTGCAGCAGGCGTTACTTCATTTGTTACGTTTCTGAAACATATGTAATTTTTTTGTAATGTCTCAAAATATGATGTTATTTAAGATATATTGATAAAAAATGGCGTTTAATGCGGTTAAAAAAGAGTTTAAAGGATGTGAATAAATTAACATTGAATTATTGATGATGTTAATAATCATTATGATGTCACACATGTGGTATTGAAATTGTATTTTTACTAATTTTGCAGTAAAATATTTTTATGCTTATTAATTTTACTACTCAAATATGTTGATGGGATAAAAATAAATACATATTCAATGGTATGGGAGAATGATAATAAATAGGACACTTAAAAAAAGAAAGGAAAAAAAAACTTAAAAATAGTTTTAATCAAGCAGATATTCAACATTTCTTCAATAGCAATAAAAAGCATAAATGTATACTTTATTTTTGACTATGTCAATATTTTATGGTAAGAGTTTCTACATTGAGTTTGTGCACTTGGTTTCAATGTAATGAAAGTAATTTTGATTTATAACACCTAAAAACACCCTTTTACAGAAAAATCACAAAATGTTGTGGTCATGAAAGAAGGTGGTAAAATATAATGGGCGAACCCCAATGTATTCTTCTGCCAGACCACCGGAAATTAAAATCCCCGTTGTAAGTAAACTGTTACCATCAGTTCCATTATTTAGTGGGGACAGGCGGTCATCTGTTCCCCCTCCCATCTTTGAAAAATGAATGTTTTTACATGTAAAGTTGGCAAGTTTTACATACAAGTTTTATTGAGTATGTACCCATTCCTCCCCCTTCAAAAATTAGAAATGGCGGGCCAGGCTTCCATCACACTTTTGTTTAATTGAAAAAGGCAGATGTCTTAAAATTTTCGTGCTAGTTTTCTGAGCCTCGGCTTAAATACTTCTTAGGATAGGGTAGATCGACCAACTAATGAACACGTAAGCGAATTTTCAGTTTCAAACATTCAGTGTCGTTAAAAATTGTAGAATTTGCACCATAGCACTAAAAACACTTTAGAAAATATATGAAATTCTTTAGAAAAAAAATGGGAGCCCTTTTATGGTTTTGCATTAGGTTTTATGGGTGGTCAAAGTGAAATAAAGTGCCCAAGCCCCGGTGAACGAGCACCTCTACCAGTGGCGCACCCAGGAGCGTTTTTTGGGAGGGGCTACGTGGCCCTCCTTCGGAAAGTTTTTGAATTTGAAGTTCTAAAGAAAAAGATGCAATCAGTTTTTGGTGAAATCAAGAAGGGGCTGGGGGCTATCTCTCGGAAATTCCCAAAAATCAATCCAAGAGACGCATTTTAAGCAGCTCGGTTTAATCAAAAGGGTTCATTTTCATGCTTCTGGGAGGCGCTTAAGCCCCTTAGCTCTCATCGTGGGTGCGCTACTGCCCCTATACCTGTAGACAAATACAGCATTTTTTAGTCATTTCTTTGTCTATAAATGTAGAAATAAGTTTCTTCTGCCAAATCACATAAGAAAAATGTTTTAAAACCTCTTTTCAACAAATTTTCGAGGTGTTCATTCACTGGTCCGTCCGCCCTTAATCTATTTTCGACGGTTTCAAACCACCACATTGAGTCTTTCATCATATTCCGTGATTCAGTACATTGATGTAGCATACATTTGTTTCAAGTTCGGCCATCTTCAGCGAGATGTCCCTAAACAATATATAAATTCATTGTTTTAGGAGTGGCTTTTGAATTGCCGGATGTAATTTTCCCGTAGGCGAAAATCACGAAACGGTGCGTGATGAAGACACATTTTTTTCGACTGATAAATTCTCACCATTGTTTAATTTTAGAGGTGACTCCTGCCGTGATTTAATTTCTGATTAAGTGTTTGCCAAGAAATTAATATGCAAACTGCAGTCTGTGTATATCGGTTTAGAAGTAATGAATACCTAAATATTACACACTCACACACACACTCTCTCTCTCTCGCTCTCATTCGGTGTTTTCATGATCAAATATTTAGTTTAGTAATATTTATCTTAATAGGTTAAGGTATGCGAAAATTTTAAACTAATGTTACTGATTTTATGAATTATTTATTCATCTTTGAGCTGAGAGAAAGCTATAACAAGATGCATAATCGAAATGCTCAGGAAGCATTCGTTGTAGGAAGTCAAATGTAATTAAATCCTGTTTCATTTCCTCTTTGGAACATTACTTTTTTGAATATTTATAGTTTTTAAATTACAAATCGAAGGAATATGCTAGTGTTTTTCGTAGCAATTCTTACTGTGGAAGAACTTTTCGCATCTCTTTCTACAAGGCCGAAAACTAAAACGAGCTTACTTTCACCGTGCATTAACATTGAGTTTGTAGCATTATCTGCCATTTAGCTTACATTTCTAAATCCTTTCAAATGTACACTGTAAAAAATGAATCTTGTTTTTGCAGTATAATACAGCTAATTTTATAGTAATAAACAGTGAAAATTGCTAATTTTTCAGTAATAAACTAGCTGATTTTTCAGTAATAAACTAGCTAATTTTTCAGTAATAGGATTGCTAGTTTTACAGTACTAAACTGAAAATTGCTAGCTTTAGTTTATTTCTGTGCATTTTACAGTTTTTAACTGGAACCTTGGCTGCCAGTATTATAGTGGAAAAACAACAGTTCATTTTTTGCAGTGTGTTAACATATTTAATACCGAACAAAAATAAAACTCACTCCTTTTCAAGAAGAAAACTATTACCTAATAATTAAACCAATGGTGTTCCTAACTCTGGTGCCATCTTGTGTGAAAAGATACGGGAGTTACCCTGCCCTCTCTCTCGAGAATTGTCTTTGATGTTTCATATAAAGACAAGTTAAAACGTTTCCAATGGTGAAAATAATTTGACTTTCTTTGTATTCATTAACCCATTTATGCCCAGTAGCTAAAAAACGGGACGCTTGTTAGTTACTGCATACAAAAACCTATAATGGGTATATCATTTTATTAAAGCTGTTTTTCACAAGTTGAATAGTCCTTCTTCTTGAGAAAACCAGTTAGAGCCACTATTTGGACATCAGAGTTTATTTATTAACAGCTATTTTCAGACAAATCAGTCAAGCAACGATCTAAGCATGGTTAGCACAGAAAGTAATTTCTTTTTGCGAACTTATTTTTCATAAAATTAAACTATTTTAAAATGATTTGCTCAAAATTGATCACAGATGCCTTCTGTAATATTATTTTGCAAAAGTAAATTCAAGTAAGGTCGTATTTTGCGCACATATCTGCCTAGTGTCCCATAAACAGGACGTTAAATAACTGAATAAATATGGCAACGGCGATCTATTTTACACCTAAAATGTATGTAAACCATTCCAAGTAAGAGTTTTAAGCAAATAAAAATTGAAAAAAAAATTGTTAAAAAAAAACTTGAGCATAAATGGGTTAAAGAGAATCGAAACGTTGAGTTCCTACCGCTAGCCGCTAACTGTCTCCGCCAACTGTCTCCCTTGCCAGACGTCCAGATCTGACCGGGACAGTCCCGGTTTTCAGACGTAATCCCGGTGTCCGGGCCGGTTTATTTCATGTCCCCATATAAGATAAATTTGATCATAGATAACCAAAGTCTAAAAGTTATAAACTGAGAAGTATTACTTAAGTATTATGTCATTTGTAACATTGACCTGTGTGTGTGTGTGCTTTATAACAAGATTTCAAATACAAAAGACTTTCTAAAATACATTACTACTATTAAAATCTGTCCGCGTCTGTCTGTCGGTCTGTCTGTCTGTCCGTCTGAAGCTTGAACTCCTCAAAAACCGCTGAGCGTAGAGAATCAAACATAATACCATTCGATTCGAAATTTTCTAAGGAAGACAATAAGACCAACCGCGTAATTGTACGACGTTAATTAGCTGAGATATTAATTAAAACGTTAATTAAATTCTTTGCACTTTTAAAATTCCAAGACATTTATTTCTTTCCGTTGCCATTTTAAATTAAAGCGTTAATTAAATTATTGAACTATTTAAAATTCCGTCTGAAGCTTGAACTTCTCAAAAACTGCTGAGCGTAAAGAATCAATAATACCATTCGATTCGAAATTTTCTAAGGAAGACAATAAGACCAACCGCGTAATTGTACGACGTTAAATAGCTGAGATATTAATTAAAACGTTAATTAAATTCTTTGCACTTTTAAAATTCCAAGACATTTATTTCTTTCAGTTGCCATTTTAAATTAAAGCGTTAGTTAAATTATTGCACTATTTTAAATTCCAAAATTTTATTTCTTACCGTTGCCATTTTAAATTAAAGCGTTAATTAATTGTTGAACTATTTAAAATTCCAAGACTGTTATTTCTTACCGTTGCCATTTTGAATTAAAACGTTAATTAAATTATTGAACTATTTGAAATTCCAAGACTTTTATTTCTTTCCGTAGCCATTTTAAATTAAAGCGTTAATTAAATAGTTGAACTATTTAAAATTCCAAGACTTTTATTTCTTACCGTTGCCATTTTGAATCAAAACGTTAATTAAATTATTGAACTATTTAAAATTCCAAGATATTTATTTCTTTCCGTTGCGATTTTAAATTAAAACGTTAACTAAATTATTGAACTATTTAAAATTCCAAGATATTTATTTCTTTCCGTTGCGATTTTAAATTAAAACGTTAACTAAATTGAACTTTTTAAAATGAACGAGTGTTATTTTTTTCCATTGTCATTTTGAATACGTGTTATAACAAAGTTCTAACAATTGTTTTTATTCTAATTATTAATGACATATTTTTTCTCTGGTACTATTTTGAAAATGTGTTTTTAAATAAAATTACAATTGCTGTTTTTAGAAGGAACTTTTTTGGCTGCGATCCAAATATTAAAAGAACTTTTTCGTTTAGAATTTTGCAATTAATTTTACATTAAGAAAGCGGTTTGGAAATAATTGTTTTTGATAAGGAATCTGATTTGTTATTTAGGGAGAGTGCTAAGTATGCACTACTTGACATCGTCTTTAGTTTTGAGGAAGCATGTGTAAATAATTTGATGGATTCTTTGATGCAGGAAAGGTTTTTAGCGAGCTGCTTAAACGGGGAGTAGTTTGTTAAACTTTTCCTTGGTACTTTAAAGGCGGCGTAGTTTATTGAAATTTTCCTCGCTACTGTAAAGGCCAGCCGCCTTGGTGGCGAGTAGTTTGTTGAAACTTTCCTCGCTACTTTAAAGGCGAGCCGCCTTGGTGGCGAGTAGTTTTCTCAAACTGCCTTCACTACATTAAAGCCCGTGCAACGCCGGGCCACGCAGCTAGTCTACTTATATTAAAAACTGAGTATCTTTCTAACTATCTTTCTTTCTATCTTTCTAACTATCTTTTTATGTCACGCTTCTTTCTCCTGAACGCCAATGACCTGAAAGTCGAACCAGGTACCGATAGATAGGTAATTTTTCAGGCTTCATTAGTTTCAATTGATATAATTATACGATTTTAATTAGGGAAGATATCAATTAATAAGTAGTCAAGTTTAAAGCGATTAAGCCTAATAAATGATTAAATATGAAATCCATTCTTGCAAACCGTCGTTGCTATGAAACAGTGATAACAATGATAATGAGAATTCTGAATGAAGGCTTAACTAAATCAAATACGAAACTCATAAGCGGGCCACTTACGTAGAATTTTTATCGCTAGCTACTGGTAATATTTTGAAACGTTTATTTGTTGAAGAGCCATCTACTTATATTAAAAACTGAGTATCTATGTCTGCTTTTTTCCTTTGAGCGAGCTGAACTTACTGAAACTTTCCTCACCATCTTGAAGACGTGAAGCATCTCAATAATTCGAATGATTTTTTTATATAGGAAAAAAGTAAAGGCGTGAAGCGCCTGTAAGCGAGCCGCCTTGGCGGGGAGTAGTTTCTTGAAAATGTCTTCACTACTTTAAAGGCACGAAGTGCCCGTGCAACGCCGGGCCACGTGAGTGGTATGTCTTGAAATCGAATGAACATTAAATTATGTCAAATAATATAACTTCAGAATGAGGTAAAAGTTAGAGAGGGGGGACGTTATGCATCAACATGCCGCAGGAAGCTAATCTGGCTGCCCTGGCAGCTAGTATATTTATAAAAATCCTAGCCATACACTGGAAATGACATGCAATATAGTTTAAAATTTTATTCCTAATTCTAATTGTTTCTTCTTATTTAACTAATAAATAGTAACAAATCAGAACTAAGGCTTCAAATTTATACGTTTTTGTTATTTATTACTACACTGCAAAAATAGATGTTGTTTTTACAATATAATACAGCTAACTTTATAGCAACAAACTGTAAAAATTGTTAATTTTGCAGTAAAAAACTGAAATTGCTGCTTTACAGTAAAAAACTAAAATTGCCAATTTTACAATTGAAGGGGCAAGTGGATAAAATCGGTATGTGACAACTTTGGAAAAACAGACTTTTCACAATGAATGAAGGTAATAAGGTAATATTTTTTTTTGAAAGCTTTTTCTAGAAATTTAAAAAATTTTCACGTATCATTTTTATTCACTTGCCCCTTCAATTGTGTTTGTGAGTTAACACAATTGAACATACACTAATTTGAATTAGTGTAAATCGGCTGAATTCAAAAGTCACATATCACCTTTATCCACTTGCCCCTTTAATTTACTACTGTGCATTTTACAGTTTTAAACAGGAACCTCTGCTGCCAGTATTATACTGTAAAAACAACGATTTTTGTTGTAGTGTACCCGTAGTTCATAATTAGTAGTGACTATTTATTCATGAAATTAAATTGTCCTCCAAAACAGACGAAAAACCAGTCAAGAGTGTGTACCTATGAATACCCAACACGTGAGAGGAGGGAGGGGGACATTACGGTGTCCTGGTTGAACATTTCAGAAATCTGGCAAACCTATCCAGGAACACATCAAGTTTTTCTATTAAATATCAAATATTTGACTTGAAAGAATGTAACAAGTTTGTTTTCAGTGCCCAACAACAAACCTGAAAATTTTTCGAATTTCTAATGTGCCACACATCACAAATTATTGCTATCAACACCAGGTAGAGAAGAAGCTTAAACGTTCCAGGATTTTTTCGAATTAGTTTCAAGAACCAAGCCGGACGTTTCTGCGTTCGGAATTAATTAAGGGTTTTTCGAATTCACGGCAGGGTTCGAACCGGTATCTGGGAGCATCTGTTTCTGAAGATAGGACCGGCTGATAATCAGGTCAAAGCAAGAGGTTGAAATTATTTTCGGCATCTGCGATTAGAATACGCTTCAGTTCTCGATTAGAAATTGATCAGCTATGAACATAGGCGGCTCGTACAGTGGGGCAAAAGGGGTGACTGCCCCCTCACTTCGAAAAGTAAAGGGGCCTTTTCCCTCACTTTTTAGTGGTAAAAAGTAATGTTTAATGGGAAAATGATTTTGTAACTAAATGAACTGATTTATTTCACCAAAATAAAAGCTGAATATTCCTCAAAATGGACTTTTTTCGTGTTATTTTACAAAAATGGAGCTTTGAATCTGAATGTGGAGTCTATTGTGGCCTTCTGTCATAATTTCGGTAAACCTCATTTTTTCGGTAAACCAGCCGCCTATGGCTATGAACGTGGGTTGCGAGGCGACAGGAATTGTACAATATGATTAGAGCTCACACTTTGATACAAAACACGCTCGTTAATCTTTTCTGTCAGAGAGAATCAAACTGGAAAATTTTGAATAAATTGAGAGACTACAGTGAACTCTCACGTATACGCCGCCTCATTTATGCGACTTTTTCACTTATACGACGATTTTGAATGGTCCCAGCACTTTTCCATAGCAAAATAATGATAGTATCATTCGTTCATGCGTCGCTCTAAAGATAAATATTTCACTTATGCGCCGAATTTTCCCTAAAATGTAAAAAACATAATTTATTTGCATTAAAAAATAAGCATTTTTCTTCACTTTTCGCTTATTTCTTTCGCCTTTATTGCTCACTGAAGGCATTTTTTCTCCGCGAACTAGAGTTTGTAGATCAACAATTATCCATTATGCATCATTTTAGAGGGAAGTTTGTAATTAGGTATGCTACAATTTTTATTTTCTCTTTACCATTGTCGTTACGGAACAGTAATTGCCAAACCATATTAATATGTTCCTTTTCTACGCAAACATTCTTATTCATTCTCTCATAAGAACCTATGTTGCGTGTCAGTCCTGTAAATACGCTGGTTCACTTATACGTCTCTCTCACTTATGCGCCTTTTTTCTACTGGTCCCTTGGACCGGCACATAAGTGAGAGTTCACTGTACATTCTGAAATGATTTTTTATAACTCACATTATACATGTAGGGGAGAGTGGTAATGAATGGGCCACTTTTTAGTGTTGAATTTTTGTAATTTTTTCTAGCACTTCGTTTTAACTCTAAATTGGTGTTTTAGTTACTTTACTTATCTGGCCTTCTAAAAAAGTCATAAAAGTTGGATTAGCACCTGTCTATAATGAATTATAACAGAGAATAAAAATTTTGAAATTTGGCCCATTCAACCCCACCTATGGGGTTGAATGGGCCATCGAAGGTAATGAATGGGCCACTAAATGAATTCAATGAAAACATGTGGATTTAATCTTTTATTTGCTGAATATGACAAAATAAATGTGGCACTTGACATGATGATACAAAATCATACTGATTTAAAATTATGTAAACATCAAAATTGATGCAATTAAAATAAAACTGATGCATACCAATTGTAGCAGAAAAATGACTAAATAACGAGATTGTAAGAAATAAATAACATCAAATATATATAAAAAAATAACAGATAATACACACTATGATTTAACAAAATTTATATATTTCAAAAATAATATTAAAAATCACTTTCAAAAACTTCATCTTCATTTTCAAACTTGTCAAAATTCAAAATTTTTTTTTTTAATTTACTAGACATCGGGAATAAGAAATATCTAACTTAAGTTACCAAGAAAGAAAATGAAATTGTACTGTGAGGAATATAATATGAAGGAGAGAGGGGGGCTTTTTCAAGCTACGCACTGCGACCAGAGGTCTATTGTACTATAGGAATATAATGTAGATCTGCAAATTATATTTAGTAGTTACTACAAACCTATTTTGACGACAGTAATCTTAATCTATCTATGACAGTCAGTTGTGTTTCATATTAATGCAAAAATCCAAAGAAAAGGAAGAAAAACAATATTTAGGTGGCCCATTCATTACCATGACATAGTGGCCCATTCAGCCCCACCTATACTTTTGGAATACATTTAGGTTTTTTGAGTACATTGAATTTAGATAACATTAAAATACATCTTAAGATTAGTTTATAGATATGGAAAGACTAGCTTATACATATGAATGCAGTGAAATGCTTGATACATTTTAGCTAGGAAATGTTCTACTAGAAGGAGAAAAACTTATTTTTCAGTCAGATTTTTGACCATGCCACTCTAGTTTGAAAATGGCTCAGCGCAAACGTATGAAAATTGGATGAGTTTAGTAGAACAAATAGCTACATCTATTGGTGGCATCAAAAAAAAAAAAAAAAATCATGCAAATACTTTTTCATATTTTGTTAGTGGCCCATTCATCACCATGGCCCATTCATTACCACTCTCCCCTACATAGGCGGCTCGTCCGAGGGGAGGAGGGTGGAGTAATGGGATAACTGACTCCCAGGGCAGATACAAGGGAGTGTTGCCCCGTCCCTCGCATGAGGGACTTTCTACTAGTAAGTTTTCGACGTTGAAGGGAAAAAAAACTTAATTTTAGACTAGTTTTAATGATGTCGGGGGCAGGATGTATGGGTCTCTCTCCCGGAAATGTTTCGGGATAGAAGTCCGAAACGTTTTGAAAAATATCTGGATTTACATTTGTTAAACGACCCTCCTCACTTTCAATAGTTGAAGAACCGAGCTCCTCCACTTTTCAAAGCTCATAATTAACAAATCGAGTGGAAAAATGTTTTTTGTGAAAGTTGCTTTATTTCACGAAAGAGAAAACCAAATTTTTCCCATTTCCGGATAAACTAAGAGTCTATCGCTGTCACCAATAAGGATATTAAAATCCAATAATATAATCCAATTTTCTGAAAAAAAAAAACCTCTTAGAGGCGCCATTCCCGAACTACCTCCGCCCACCTACATCTCCTTTGACTCTGAAAGTCTGATCAACGTGAATCAAGCGCGCTTGCATGATCTGACTTTGAACCTTTGTGCAGATCCATGCATTTTTTTCCTGTCTGTCAAAGCTTCTGCAGCTGGCAAACAGAGTTTTACTAACATAGTGTGTAGTGCTCACGGTAGACTTTTTTAATTTTAAGGAAAAAGGCAAAACGACTGGCGAACGACTGAAGAAGTTTTGCCAAAAACTGGGTGACAAGGTTTCCCAACTGAAAACCGTTTAAAAGATGCATACGACTTTCAGTGATGATTTTCCAATGCATTTCTCGCACTTGATTTAGAAGTTTTCGGCAAAAAAAACCAAACTTCTGTGATTCCACAGGCTCCAGACCAGTGGTCGGAAGTAGCGCGCTACAAGTAGCGAAACTACTGTAGGAGCTACATTTTTTAGTAGTTTGTTGTGTAGCGCACTACTTTAAAAAAAAAAGTTGAGTAGTGTGTAGCGCGATACAAAAAATAGTAGTTTGTAGCGATTTCTGGAAACTACTTTTGAATTTATAATTGAAAAAAAATTATTAAATAAATAAATGAATGGGAAAAAAAAGAGAAAGAAGGAAATTCTCTCTTCTCTCTCTTTCGAATCATGTTTATTCGAATCTGAAAGGTACAAATCTTGCACGAAAGCACCAGCGGACGCAATGAGAAATAAGAACTATAAAAATGTGAGTGGATCTTAGATACATCATTTTGACGCCATACATTCTATCTGTTTGACGTCATTGGTTTATTTGGCATCATAATTTTCATATTCCGACAAATAATTTTCATAATCATGAACATTCCCTGGCAACGGATTATTAGAAATTTGAAGGTTAAATTTTTCAATCTTTCAACTTTTGAATTCTATTTTGCGGCGAGTATTCGTAAAATTAAAAAAAAATCTTAAAAGGACATATTAGAGCAAAAAAAAAAAAAAAAAGAGTAGACAAATTCCTAGTAATATTCCGTGTCCAAATAAATTAATTTATTAATCTAAACCACTTTTCGATTTTTTTTGGTCAATCCTCAAAAGGTGTATGTTTTTTTTTTTAATTTATTTTTTAAAAAGTAGCGAAGTAGCGACAACATTTCAAAAGTAGTTTGTAGTTGCTACATTTTTAAAAAAGTAGTTGTAGTTGTAGTAAAACATTTATAAAAAAAAGTTGTAGTTGTAGTTCGCTACAAAAGAAATATAGTTTTTCCAACCACTGTTCCAGATTATCCTGATGTGACCGTCAGTGGTTTCTAGCTGAAGCTCAAAAAGCGATTGAAAGATACGAGATTTTAGACAAAAGAAGACATTAAGGCTAAAACAACAGTCAAGCTAAACTAATTGCTGAGCTAATGTTTGTTGTTGTTATTTCTAAAATCACTCGGGTACCCGAGCCCGAGTAGACATATCTACAGGATTTAATGGCGGAATAAATACGGCTTCCGTTTTTACGAGCACTATTAAGATGGAAGTCCGATTTAGTTCAGAGCGTTTTGCTCCTTTGATCCAGACCAAGCGCCGAGCAAACCCCTGATCTCGTTCTCCCAGAAGTATCATTTAACTTGGAGGACTTTGTGCCTACGACCCTTATTTTACGTCACCCTGCCACCATTAGGAACGACGGTGAATCTTTGATCACCTAGGATCGAACCCGGGGCCCTCCGGTTACGAGTCCGACGCCTTACCGATCGAGCTATCACGGCCCTTTGCTGAACTAATTCTTCTCAGAATATTTCCAACAATCGCAGCACCATTGAGAGAAGTGTGGGGAGTTCCAAGTGAACTATTTTGGAGGATTATTCGGCTTTCAACGCTCTAGATTTGCTAGTTCTTGTTCTTCGGCCAGAGGTCTGATACTTTTTCAGCGGACCTACTATTTTTATAGTATAAATTCTGCTCTAGCAAATGTGATGAACCTAAACGAGAGCAGAAAGCTCGGAACCCGAATCAATAAAATTGAATCTGCTTGCAGTTCCCAGGAGTTGATGAGCTGTTGCGAGCAAGAAGCGAGTCTTCTAGTGAAAGAACAATTTTCTAAATTAAAATTTCTTTCTAAAAACGAGTCACTGAATTTCATAATAATGGAAATTTGCCAACCACCTTGGCTAGTGGCCAGAGGATTCTGACTGTGATTCGGTGGCCCCGGGTTCGAATCCCGACTCAGGCGTAGATGTACTTTCACTCTCTCCTGTGCTTGCCTTTCCTCTGTGTGAATGACTATTGTGAATGGCTGCCTTCCCTACAAATGGGTCTTATGGTATGTGTGTTGAGCTAAATTGGACTTCCACCTTAATGGTGCTCGTAAAAACGGAAGCCGTACATATTTCGCCTTGAATCAGGTAGATGTGTGTACTCGGGCTCGAGTACCCGAATGGTTTCAGAAACAGCAACACAACGGAGATTTGCTTTTCGTACTCCATTACCAACTGTTCCACTTTAAATTAGTTGACTTTGGAAAACTAAAACCAATATATTTTACATAAATAGATTTTTAATTGAAAAAAGAGAAAAAGATAATTCCTAGGTCTTCTCCATCAAAGTTTGTTAATTTCTACTAATAAATATTTCAATTAATTTCATTATTTTCAAGAATTTCGTGAAGCATCTCGAATCTGGCTATAACCGTCGCGATTTATAAGAAACGTGACAATTCTGCTCTTTGCTACTCTACAGAACAACAGGACTGTCTTCAGAAGTAGCGTGGTAGATTTCATTTCGTAGAATGGTATTTGTGCTTCCGAGAAGCGATTGAGGATAATTCCCTTTTTTTGGAGTAAACTTTCTTCAGGTATTGTCCTTTCAATTATTTTCATGTTCTCCATGTTCTCATAAAATAATGATTATTTTCAATAAATTTTGAACTTTCGTGTATTTTCGATACTTATACATTTCGTACACATCGTACACACACTTATACACATCGTAAATATACATTGTTTCATATGTCAGGGTTCATACTAAGGAAAATTCCAAGGTGGGATTTTTTAGTTTAAGTCTTTAAGTGGGATTTGTTATGAGAACACCATGCAAATGGATTTTTTAGAGGAGTTTGGAAAACATAGTGGGAACCGAACAATCCCGCTTTCTAATGTGAACCCTGTATTTTCAGTTTCCTGACTTTATACGGAAGTTTGGAATATACTGCTTTCGTAAATTGTTAAGATGTCAATCAGTTCAGCAGATTAATTCTTACGTTCAGACAAAGAAGAATGATTGCGAAGTGCTTTTTAACTTTCAACTAGAAAGATGAGGTGTTATTATCAATGGTGGATTTACACATTTTTTACTCCCTTTGTCCATCGTGATTTTTTTTTCATTTATAGTTCTTACTCTCTATGGGAGCCTTATGTTTTAGGGGCCTTTCGCAACTGCGACATTTGCGACATGACAAATTTTCTATCATCTTTCGCCCTGGAAGAATTGGACTTGTGCATTCAAACACTTTGCAATGTTTACATATCACTGTTCCGGAACGACAATGACATAACTGTACATTTTTGAGTAATTGAGTTTCAGTGTTTGATGATATCACGAAGTCCTAAAGCTTACGGTGGAACAACCAAGTACGAGTAATTGTACTTTGACTTTTGTCTCTGTCATTATTTTCAGTCACATAATTTTCAAATAAAAGTTATTTTTTTTCCCTTTTGGTCTGTTGTAAAATTTCAGTTTTAGCAGTTGTGTCATTATTCTTTTGGAACAGCGATATAGGGATTTAAATACATAAGTATTCCACTTACGTTACTGTTTCAGTTGCGAAACAATACAGAAACCATTGGAAATTTTCCTACCGTAACTTCCAATTGTTATTGGAGTGTACAAGAAATATAATACTGTTACATGCACCCCATTTTAACCTTTAAGTTGTACAAAAAATCACCTCGCCAGTAGAAGTTGATGCAATTCAAAGGAATGTATATGAAGACAAACGGAATCCGTGATTAACATGTACTTAAAATCATTGATGCATTTTCATTTAAAGGAAATAGAAAGGGGAACCTGCATATTCTGACTTTTTGCTCAATGTTCTCCTGCTCGAAAATTCTTAGGTATGCATAGAACGAGATTATATTTATAATAACCTCATTTTTAATAATAGTGGTCTAAGAGTTTCTGATAAAATGTTACAACCGTACTATAAGTTATATATGGGCGATTCTTTGTGAACTCGTAATTGGCTGTCCGAACCGAGTATTTTAAAAATTAAAAAGTGTAATAAAGTAATTAACGCTTTTAGTTCAAGTAAAGCATTAATACTTTGTAGCCTAATTGTATTTGGAGCGATAACAGTTTAATTTTTTTCTAGAAATTATGGAAGTGTTTAAAACACAGTCCCCTGGCTGTCCCAATCGTATAGTCTAACACTTAAAGGCAATATTTCAAAAATTCTATTAACACTACAAAAATTTGGCTATTGTTACCAAAACGCAGCTTTTTCACAGAGCTGTTGATTTCTTCATCGCGTTTGATATGATGCGCTTAAGATGGAATTTCACAGCTATTATCTAAAAACAGAATAATGCAACTATATTTTTTTTATGAAATAAGATCTAATTGCTTATTTCTAAAACTTAAAATTGTCATGTAATTTCTGTCCGGAGTTTTTTCAAACAGTATCCTGACCACAAATTTAAAGCTGCAATATAAAAAAATCTATTACGCTTGAAAACGTTTTTTGGCATGGTTTAAAGTAATCAGGGTTAAAGTTTACAAAGTTTACAAATACCTTTGTGCTATAGATGTAGAGAAAATTACAACGTTAAGAAGGCACAAATAAGCAGGGATACTGCAGACGCGTGTAATAGTGTTAATTTGACGAAATTGCTGAGAACGGTGTTGAAACGCCACTTTGTTTAGTTTAAGAGCCACATTTGTGATGAAAGTATGCATCGTGGTCGTTGCGAAAACAGTCCTCTGGGATGTGATTTTATTAATGTTAATTAGTTTAATTATGAAACATATTAGTCATTATGTCCACGATTTGTGCGTAAATTTATAGGTAGCTTCGTAACTAATTATGTTCCAAGTATTTTGCAGATATTACCCAACAAAGTGCAAATACAGTCCCCTGCCTAGTTATACTAGGCAGGGGACTTAACCCCCCCCCTCCCATCATGATATATCAGAAAAACAAATTTCATTTGGCCCTCTTTCGAACCAAAGTAATACATTCATTTCCTGAGTAGTATTAAAATAATATGAACAGTTCAAAAATACATGCCCGGACAGATTCTATATGGGCAATTCCACGGGTAACTGACTGACATTCACAAAGCAAAAAAAAAAGAAGTATTTTGAAATAAAACACAACAAATCTCAAATTTTACTAATTTATTTCGTCCTGTCTTATTGTACTTTTTAAGCTGAATTTCATGGTATAATTGAATTTTCAAAACATGTTTTTAATGATTTTATAAAAATTGCCAAAAATATGGTAACTGACTGACATGAATGCAACCTGTGTGAAAAGTAACACTGATTCTACAAGAGATTTCTCTGAAAGTTGAAGGAAATTTTATTGAATAAAAAATGAGGATCAAAGAGAATGAATAACCTTTCGGACCATGGCAGTTGAGTTTGAAAATATTGCTGTAGTAAAGAATTACAGTAGCTGGAGTAGCTTGGTAACTGACTGACATTCCGGTAACTGACTGACATTTCTGAAATATTCTAAATATACTGATACACATGTTCAAAATTATACAGTAAAAATTATGAATAAGTCTACAAAAAGGTAAACAATAAAATTACAGCTGTCAAATTTAACTTTGCTGCAATAAATGATTGTAGTCTTTGCAACAAAGTGGTAACTGACTTACCTATCAGAAACCAATTGTTAAATTATACTAATGCAAATGTTCAAAATTATGCAATAAAACCTTTATAAAGATAACACGAAGAGTAAAGTAATGGAAGTCCAATTTTTAAGTTAATTATATTTACAATTTTTGTTTCCATAGGATATTCGGATTATGGGTTATAGTCTGTGGAGTTAGCGACAAAAACAGCCGAAATATTTCACTTCCGGATACCAGTGTGAAATTTGGTACAGAGCTTAGGTACATATATAAGAACAAAAAACCGCCGGGAGACACTTGATCAGGGGTCATGAACTCCCGTAATGACGTCATCAAGATGGCCGCTTTTACAGGTAAATACGTTCGTTTAATTGCTTAAAACTCCATCCTAGATTAAAATATTGCGAAACTCAAATGTATCATCTGAAAGCTCTTTAAAAGAGCTATTTAGAAATATTTAATGTTTCTTTCTGAGGTCAAGGGCCCACCTGTAATGACGTCATCAAAATGGCCGCTTTTACACATAAATACGTTTGTTTAACTCCCCCTAAAACTCCATCATAGATTTAAATACTTCAAAACTCAACTATATCATCTGAAAGCGCTTTAAAAGATCTATTTAGAAAGATTTAATTTTTCTTTCTGAGGTCAAGGGCTTACCTGTGATGACGTCATCAAAATGGCCGCTTTTACAAGTAAATACGTTCGTTTAACTGCTTAAAACTCCATCATAGATTCAAATATTGCAAAACTCAAACATATCATCTGAAAGCTCTTTAAAAGAGCTATTTAGAAAGATTTAATTTTTCTTTCTGAGGTCAATGTCCCACCTGTACTGACGACATCAAAATGGCATCTTTTACAGGTAAATACGTTTCTTTAACTCCCCCTAAAACTCCATCATAGATTCACATATTGCAAAACTCAAATATATCATCTAAAAGCTCTTTAAAGGAGCTATCTAGAAAGATTTAATTTTTCTTTCTAAGGCCAAGGGCCCACCTGTGATGACGTCATTTGAGGCCATTTTGATGACGTCATTACAGGTGGGACCTTGACCTCAGAAAGAAAAATTAAATCTTTCTAAATAGCTCTTTTAAAGAGCTTTTAGATGATATATTTGAGCTTTGTAATATTTGAATCTATGATGGAGTTTTAGGGGGAGTAAAACAAACGTATTTAACAGAAAAAGCGGCCATTTTGGTGACGTCATCACAGGTAGGCCCTTGACCTTATAAAGAAAAATTAAATTTTTCTAGATAGCTCTTTTAAAGAGCTTTCAGATGATAGATTTGAGTTTTGCAATATTTGAATCTATGATGGAGTTTTAGGGGGAGTTAAACAAACGTATTTACCTGTAAAAGCGGCCATTTTGATGACGTTATCACAGGTGGGCCCTTGACTTTAGAAAGAAAAAATAAATCTTTCTAAATAGCTCTTTTAAAGAGCTTTCGAATGATGCATTTGAGTATTGCAGTATTTGAATCTATGATGTAGTTTTAAGCAGTTAAACGAACGTATTTACCTGCAAAAGCGGCCATTTTGATGACGTCATCACAGGTGAACCCGTGACCTCAAAAAGAAAAATTATATCTTTATAAATAGATCTTTTAAAGGGCTTTCAGATGATATAGTTAAGTTTTGAAATATTTAAATATATAATGGAATTTTAGGGGGAGTTAACCAAACGTATTTACCTGTAAAAGCGGCCATTTTGATAACGTCATCACAGGTGTGCCCTTGACCTTAGAAAGAAATAATAAATCTTTCTAAATAGCTCTTTTAAAGAGCTTTCGGATGATGTATTTGAGTTTTGCAATATTTGAATCTATGATGGAGTTTTAAGCAGTTAAACGAACGTATTTACCTGCAAAAGCGGCCATTTTGATGACGTCATCACAGCTGAACCCTTGACCTCAGAAAGAAAAATTATATCTTTATAAATAGATCTTTTAAAGTGCTTTCAGATGATATAGTTGAGTTTTGAAATATTTAAATATATAATGGAATTTTAGGGGGAGTTAACCAAACGTATTTACCTGTAAAAGCGGCCATTTTGATGACGTCATCACAGGTGGGCCCTTGACCTTAGAAAGAAAAAATAAATCTTCCTAAATAGCTCTTTTAAAGAGCTTTCAGATGATGTATTTGAGTTTTGCAATATTTGAATCTATGATGGAGTTTTAAGTAGTTAAACGAACGTATTTACCTGCAAAAGCGGCCATTTTGATGACGTCATCACAGGTGAACCCTTGACCTCAGAAAGAAAAATTATATCTTTATAAATAGATCTTTTAAAGGGCTTTCAGATTATATAGTTTAGTTTTAAAATATTGAAATATATGATGGAGTTTTAGGGGGAGTTAAACAAACGTATTTACCTGTAAAAGCGGCCATTTTGATGACGTCATTACAGGTGGGCCCTTGACCTCAGAAAGAAAAATTAATTTTTTCTAAACAGCTCTTTTAAAGAGCTTTCAGATGATACATTTGAGTTTTGTAATATTTCAATCTATAATGGAGTTTTAAGCAGTTAAACGAATGTATTTACCTGTAAAAGCGGCCATTTTGATGACGTCACCACGGAATGACCTTGACCTCCAATCAAGTGTCTCCCGGCGTTTTTTTGTCCTCCTATGTGAATTTAAGCCCCACATAAAATTTCAGACTGGTATCCAGAATTGAAATATGTTTGCACTAACTCCACGGACTATTATGCAGGTTTTGTTAAACGTGTTTTGCTATCAGTCACTCAGTACTTTTTCGAAATTTTCTTAAAGTGATGAGTTTGAACAGTTGAGCATTTGCTGTATTGGCTGTAGATAATTACATTTTCATCTATGGGGGTCTTAAAATAATGCATTTTTCGGATATTCGGAATAGCCAAAATATCACTAAATCTCATTTTCAATTCATTTTTTGTGGAGTGAACATGTTCCTGCTTAACAATAATAAGTTGTGTTTTCAGATCTTTCTCTTTTATAGCATTATAAAAGGGTGAGGCAATATTGATGGTTGTTTTTCCACGCAACACTTCCATCCATGCTAACCTCTTTACTTGGCCACCGACTCCATCAACGGCTCCCTTGCCATGTGAAGTGGCAAAAAACTGCAATTCGACTTCGCGAATTTGAAAGTCCTTGCAAAAATATGTGAAGTTGCATAGGTTAAAACGCTGCTTGAACTGACTGGCAGCAACATCAGAAAAAATATGTAACGAGGAAAAGTTCTTAGTTAGTTTCAAGTCCTGTGTTATTTCCCGAAGGAAAACCTTCACAGCATTCTCATGATCTAGATAGTCTGATATTACTGCGTACGATTTTGTTTGTTTTTGGTCACCTTCTACAAACCAAGAAACAGCTTTAAAAATTTTAACTTTTTTATGGTTCCAATGAGCTGCTTGGATTTCATTTTGTTCCTTACAGCAGAAATTTTCTGCAAAATTAATTTGTAGGACTAGCTGTTCAGAATTTAGATCATCCCGTTTTATCTTGAATTCTTCTGATTGCTTTCTCTTTACAAAAACATGCCGTAGGAATGATGGTAGTTTCACTCTTAAACCATTTATGCAGTCCTCAGTTGTTCCTTCATTGGTGGTTAGTTGGCATTGAGGAGTATTTTTCCACTCCTTCTAAATGCACAGTTCATGATGCTGGTCATCATTTGAATTTAGCCCATTTATCATAGGTCATCTGCTACATTTGCCGTTCATACATATTTTAATTTTCGTCGTCACAGACTGCAGCCTTTATAAACTCTTTTAATTTAGTCGTAACATTCAACCCTTTTTCTTTTAAGGCACCCAAAAGAAATTGAATATTTTCATGTCTTTGGCAAAGACACACATTATGGGGAATGTCTCTTCTTAGTAATGTTTGATATGGGCGGAGGCTGCTAAACTTGGAAAGACCAATCTTAACATTTGGATTTTCTTCACAAAAGAGAGCATTTACCAGTCTTAAAACTCAAGAGTTGAGTTGTTTTATGTTTGTTTAACAAGAGAAATATTTTCATGAGTGTGTAATTAAGTACGCTGTAGTTATTTTGAAATTAAATTAAATGTCAGTCAGTTACCACATTAAGTTGTCAGTCAGTTACCATGGAATTTTTTAAGTTCTTGATGCAAACTTCAACTTTTGTTTATTCAGTATTTAAATACTCTCGATGTAGGCAGAGAGTATGAATTTTCGTAAGTTTCCATCAAAAATTTTCACGCTCAGGGGAAAATGTTGATTTTTTATGGTAACTGACTGACATTCATAAACTGAATTTCAAACTGTATTTAAACGAAACGCCATAACAATATTTTTTTCAAATAAGACTGTATTAAGAATTTTCATAATGTGTATAACAAATTACCCCACCTTTTTTGTTTAGTTTTATATGTGTTTGGGGGATAAAAACACTAATTACTGTACTCTAAATTATCGAACATAATTCTGGAGAGAAGATGGACATCTCTTTCGGCCTGTTTTCAATACAACAGTTTCTAATATAAAATTTAAGGTGGTACCATATTAAAATAGATAGTTTAAGCTTTTAAAGTATATATATTAATTTGCGTTTTGCGAACATTGAAATTTTGATGCTCAGGTTGACATTTTCGTGGAATTGCCCATATGGAAAATGACGAGTTTACAGAGAATCGTCCATATACGTAAAAATCTTATTTCTCGGTTAACATAGTATCTTCTAAGTTCAATTGAATAATAGGGAGTCAGAGTTAAGCTACTTTGCTATGCAACGTAGTTAATAATTGTCTATTTTGGAACGAAATCATCAAGCATTGGACTAATTGATAATTATTAAATTTCTTCGAATTATGTGTAATATTTGAAATTTTAGAAAACTATGAAACTCAATCATACAAATATTTCACTATGTTGTCTGTAAGTAAGATTTAAACTAATCTTGAAGGCAGAAGAAAAGGGTCACTTTATCGTTATTTTTGCAGGAAAAGGTTTATAGGCTCGAAACTGGATTTTACTAATGGGAAGAGTAGACCCTAGTTAAAACCGGGAATTCAATTGTTGTAAAATTGATCTTCATGGTTATTAACGTATCGATAAGTTGAATAATGGATGTTTTTCTCTCTTAATATACAAGGTGTCCACTCCAATCGTGGACCAATAGCTAATTTCTAAACCGCTAGAGATAAGCATAGAGTTTATTTAGGAAAAAATCTCCAAATTACGAAAGGAATTTTGGGTCTATTCAATGTTTTTCAAAAAATCAAATTTTGAAAGAGTTACGAAATTTAAATTTTTATACAGCCCCCCAGTCTTATCAATCATATTTAGTAAAACATTCCTGACACTGTAACGTTTAAAACTAAAAAAAAATCACTCTTCTACCACAAAAATTGACCGAGTTATGACGTTTTGAAAAATCAAGATTTTGAAGGATTTCGCATACGGTCCCTTAAGCGATCTCTCGATTACGTCATGAAATAATGCAAAATCTTGATTTTTCAAAACGTCATAACTCGGTCAATTTTTGTGGTAGAGGAGTGATTTTTTTTTTAGTTTTAAACGTTACAGTGTCAAGAATGTTTTACTAAATATGATTGATAGGACTGGGGGGCTGTATAAAAATTTAAATTTCGTAACTCTTTCAAAATTTGATTTTTTGAAAAACATTGAATAGACCCAAAATTCCTTTCATAATTTGGAGATTTTTTCCTAAATAAACTATATGCGTATCTCTAACGGTTTAGAAATTAGCTATTGGTCCACGATTGGAGTGGACACCCTGTATTAGTTATTGTCAGAGCATGATTAAAAAAAATTGAACTATAGGCTAGACGCCGCTGTAGGGGTCCCTCTTGAACAGTACAAGGGGCGAAAATGCCCTAGTGTTACAACAACTAACCTTCTTTTTTGTTAGTGCATATGCTATGGGCTAGTTTAAATTACCACCCTAAATAAGGGCATAAATTACCTAAGCGAAGCACTTACCTATAGCAAAAAATAGTTATTTTGATAAGTCACATTGCTATACTTTTCTCTTGATTTTAAACACCATAACAAAAAAAATAAGAGCCATATTTTGTTAATTTTCTATGTTTTGGGGCCCTTCGATCAACTTAGATAGTTTTAATTGTATAGTGGTAAATCAGGCCCTGATATATTTTTATTACTTTAATTCGGCTCTAAAAACAAAATAATACGTTTTTCAAGATGAAACATTTTAGAAAGAACGTTAAAATACCGCAATTTGTACGGTATTTTTTTAATTTACGGAGTTTCAATTCCTTAAACTGAAAAGAAAAGCAGACGATTTTTTTAAACAGTTAAAATATTTCATTTAACTCATTTTAATAAGGCTTGAAGTTTGGATTGCTGCAAAAACAAATACATTTTAAAAATTATTAAGGGAAAAAGAACGAAACGAATGAGAGATATAAAACAGAACCATGGTAACAGCATGAAAAGTTAATTTCCGTTGATAAAATAATTCATTTCATCTTTATTTTCAAATTTTATTCTCGAACTTAATAACTTAAAATCGTTTCGCTTGCTGAAGGGGCCTTGAATTTCGGGATTCTATAAACAATTTTTACAGCTCTTCTAAGATACCCGTAGAACCTTCGAACTGACTCATTTTTAGCAGAAAATTTTTAGCTTTCGAATGACATAAGACTTGAAAATGTGTATGAAATATTTCTTACCCATTTTATTGAATTTGTATAAAAATGAGCTAAGAATTAGAATAGAAAAAGAACGAAATAGAATTTTCGAGAAAACGCTAATTTTGTCCCAAATGTTATGAAAATCGATCGAACGGTTTTTGCGCTACGCGAGTGACAGACCCACACAGCTTCATTATTAGTAGAGATATTCTTTTACAGCAGCGTTTCTCAACCTCTTTTGGTCAGAGGACCGGCAAAAACCATCAAAAAAAGAAAATCTGCCGGCCATTGATGTTTTTCCCATTTTGCGTTTGTGGACCGAAAAAACAGGATTTTTTTTTAACGGGCTGGTGAGTTTTTTCTCTTTTCTTTCGTTCTTTCTTTGAAAAACACTTTCGACTTGGGAGCCATTAAACTCTTGTGAAAAATATTGCAAAGGGCTGAGGTTTTATCACCGCTTTTAAAGAAATAGCAATAATGAATTCATAAACATATGAAAAGAGTTTTACTTGGTGTTAAAGAACTATTGCAAAAAAATTTTAAACGGTAGTAAAAAGAGAATTAATTATTGTAAAAATTATGCACAAGCAATAAATATTGCTGAAAAATCATAAAAGCTACGGAAATGAATTATAAATGTTACGTAAAAGGTGCCGTATATTATATTAAGGTACTTTCTCTTTTCCCTCTTAAGTTAGGAATTTTTTTTTTTAACGTAGAAGAGCAAAAATCTGAGGACTGGTCAAATTTTTTAGCCGACCGGTACACAGATCAGTCGGTACTACCGGTTGAGAACTGCTGGAAGGGTAATTTTTTTTATATTCTATGATGAGCAATAATAGCTCACAAGGTAGCATGGAATTAAAGCCGGAAAATCTGACCTTAATTATTGATTTTTATTTTCGCTTCTTTTAGGTATTTTCAAGAGTAGAACTTCAAAATGGAGCTTTTTCTCGTATTCTTGGAGTTACTGATTGGTAAGTTCATCACTTGAAGAATATTTCTTTACATTCTGAATGAAATACGCATTAAATAACCGTAACTATGCAATACACCGCCAATTCGTTCATTTCGATCCATGGACTGCAGTTTCGGGCTTATTATGCCCTCATCAGCATGGAATACGAAAGTGAACGAGTTGGAGACAAAAATTCTTATAGAGCAAAGAGAGCCGAAAAAACTGGTAGCTAATGTGAAATTAGAATACCAGCGAGCGACCGCACATGGGAACGGTACAACTCGTAAATTTTAAGGCAGAGCTCGGGTATAAAGCAGTGAGTAACCGCCTCTAAGCAAGGGCTAAGGCAGGAACATGCAATACACCGCCAACTCGTTCATTTCGATCCAAGGACTGCCGTTACGGGCAGTGGCGTATATATGTTA
>JAXGGA010017446.1:0-24337 GCA_038373865.1 Uloborus plumipes | reverse complement strand
CCTCAGGTGCATTTTAATTAGTCAGTTACGTCAAACAACCTTTGTTGAACACCTGGCATTCTGTAGAAGCTAGAGAATGCAAATTAGTTTTATTAAACTGTAAGTTTTAATATTTTACATTAGAATATTTATTTTATGACTACAATTTTATGTACTGTTAAATGGTTATTTTAGTGTGCATTAATGTTGCATACAACTACGCACCAAATAAAAATTATATTAACTTATTTTTTTTTCTTTAAATACGACACTTAAAGGTGTTTTTATGTAATTCCGCTTCTCCTCGAGCAGTACAGAGGAATCCAAATTTGACTCTCATTGTATACGAACACTGGCTCCCTATCCGCTGAACCAGTTAACTAAAATTTTAGAAATCCTTTTGAACAACGCACTGCTCACAATAAATTGTTACAGTAAACGAATTTTGAAATTTCCGATAGGCAACGCCCATTTTTTCCTCAAAAAAAATTGATTAGCTTATTAAAAAATATAGCTTATATATTAGCTTATTAAAACTACGTTGTGACAAACCTTGTCGCCGAAAAGCATTTGCAGAACATAAGGACTAATGGACAACACGAGAGAGGAGGAGCATCGGCACACTTTGCATAATTAACAGAATTGGACTGAAGTAGAAGCAACAATGACAGAAAATCATGTGAAAAACTTGTGGGAAAACTTTTCATAAGAAAAAAGGGAATGTGTTCGTTAGTGTGATATTCGAATTTGCCTGTCCGCCATTATCTTCACAAGCCAATCGTTCTATCGTCATTTCTGGTTTTTCAGTGCGATTATCAATACGTTCAGGGAGAAAGTGAGTGCTAAAGATTTGAAAAATTCGAAAGCTGATCGCTAAAACCGTAACTTTGATTTCTGCGTTGTTTAACAATCCCTATTTCATACCTTGAAATAACCGTATCTAAAAAGTTTGTTCGATTGATTCAGTGGATCGGCCCTGGGGTTGCGTATATAGGGCAAGTCCCTTTTGAACCACCTTGTATTTCACTATTCCCCGCGAACATTAGTCTTTATCTCGAAATATCTATCTCCGTATGTTTATAGTTGTATCTATCTGTGGTTATCTCTCTCTCATTTGAAATCTTAGCCTGTTTAATGTTGCATCTCTACATGTATTGCCTAATTTAAAACAAAGCTATATTTATTTCTAACGAACTGAACTCTTGAGGAAAATTTCAATGTTGCAGACAACAATTAAAAAGCTAGCAAAGTAGAGTTGCGTTATTTACAACCAATACCATACCACAAAATTATTAGTTCAGTGTCTACTGGATTAAAAATGTATAAAACAACGTAAGACATAAAACAACTTTATTCAAATAAATTTATCAAATATTGGGTGACTCAGTGCACATGGTAGGTAAAAACTACATGTGTGTCAAAATTTGAGCCCCGAGAAATTAGTTTTCCCGGGACTCGCACCACAAACACACAAACATTTTATTTTATCACGCGTAAGTCTGTCATATATATTACATCTTTTAAATGTTTTACAAAACTCTTAACTATAAAAATTTTCTTCATTATCCCTATAGGAATGCAGATTTCAGAAATTTTTCCCCGCCAAATTTATATAAAAAGAATATTATGCAGAACCATTACTAAATTTCATTGGATTATTGAATCAAGATAATCGCTTGTTTTTCCCCTTTTCATACTCGGAGGAATTTAAAGAAGGCGGGTCGCATCGAACACTCTCAGGACATTTTTATCTTATCGTTCCTGCTTCGATATCATTCATTTCTGAAAGCCTGAGCCTCGAGGGTTACCACCAAGTTGTTCTTTATAAAGTTACTTTGCTTGACTTGGGACACTCCCTTTTGATGTAACATCAATGATCAGCGATAAATACAATGGCCACATTTCCCGGCGGTAGAAATTGAGGTCATAACAAGAATTCTGTTTAAACAGGGCAATTGTCCAACATTTTACACAAAGTAAAAAATAGATATTTTAGAGGAAAAAAGTATTACATCAATAAATTTGCTGTTGCTTGGTATGAATTGCGAAGTTATTAAGCATACAGGAGATATGTTTAAAACACTTACTGTACCATTACCTCAAACTTTTTAACTAAACATTTACATTTTTAGAAAATACTTATTAGCACAAAATTATGGTTTTTGTTTAAAAATTAGACTACTTAGAACCAAAGCTTGGTTGAAAAATCAATATACTTTCATTACTAAAAAAAAGTTGATGAATCACATCAAATATATGTTTTAGAGACAAGCCAACATTTGACAGTTAAAGTCCAAGTTGATAGAAAAAAAATTTCATGGTTATTTAACTATGTTTTACTTCCATTTCTATTTATTTATTTTTTTATTTCAAATCCAATACCTTCTTTGGCATGAAAAAAAGCTCCTCAATTTACACTTTTTCCATTATCAATGTCCTTTCCGAACCTAATCATCTTAATTTTATGAATACGAGAATGAATATTAAATAAAGACGACCATAGTTTGACTATATTTTGTAAGATTAGTCAGAGTATGGATTTACAAAGACATCACTCATCATGAATGACTGTCAAAAATAGAGAACAAATTTAACGCATTTTAAATGAAAGGTGATGTTATAAACCTCTATGCAGTTAGTTTTTCTTGAACTTACTTTTAAAAACTTATAATTTTTTGGAATGAGCGGCACCGATTTACAGCACTTGTTAGCGGCAGCTGAATTTATGGATGGTTGCAATGTTTTGCAATCTAGCATAAAGTTCAAACTACTTAACAAGAGAGCGGACATAATGCGACAAAAAACAAAAAATCTATCGATGTTTTTTGACAATATACTGGAACTTTAAACTTGTCATTTATATAATCACATGGCTTAAACTGGTTATGTGTACGCCATAACAAATCCATATCCATCCAATATGTAAGTTCGTTTTATTTTAATACACAACTTTTAACTTTACATTTTACATAAACACTATAAGAAAAGCAAAAGTCAGTAACCTAAACCACAATTTATCATCAGAATATATATCAAACATATGTGCCATAAATAAACGAAGAAATCTTATTACAAACAAGTCACAACATTACTCTTTTACAAAAGGAAATATATTAAGGAAGTGAACAAATATGACCTAATGACTTTTCCTACAATTCAGAAGTTAAGATCGCGATGTTTATTCTACAATAATGTACTCCCTATTTTCTGAATAGATAGACTGTGCTTGCTCTTTTTTCCGTTGCAATGATTTCCTGCCTCTGAGTTACTTTTATGTTACATTTCAGGGGAACAAATAGCAAGAAAAAAAATCCATTATTGCCGCTATTCATTTGACATATAAGGCCACGAATCGATTAATTACATGGGAAAAAATATAACATTTTATCTATTGTTTTATTCATTAGAAATCCCATCTTAGTAAAAATTGATGATTAATTGAGTTGTTGATTGGTTGCTCCTATTAGGTTTTATGGTAAAAAAGTCTCACCAGACAGGCAGAATTTCACAAAATAATTGCTAATGGCATAATTTGAACATACGCTAAGTGAAAATTAAAAAAAAAAAAAAAAAAAAAAAAAAAAAAAAAAAAAAAAAAAAAACAGGAAATTCCGTTCAGAACTAAACTTGCCACTCTGCCGTATACCAACATCAACTTTTGAGCATCCGATCAATATTCCTTTAATTACCCAAACTTATACCACATAAATATTTTTAGCATTTAAAGCTGATTTCTGAAAACAAAATATCCCTCTCTTATCTGATAAAATAGATACGTAAACGAAAAAATAAAGTAGTAGCACCTTTTAAACAATGCAACTAATATATTTCTTCCTTACCAAATATTTGTTTTGGATACGTTTCCTTTCAAAAAAAGTTACCCTTAAAATAGCTGAATCAAAATAATCTTCATCGAAAGTTTTTTCCAACAAAGCTTGCTGGAAAGAAATCCGGTTTAAGTTTGGAATCTATATTACTCTTAAATTTTCCCCTATATGTTTGGCTTTTTTTAGGTGATCAGAATCGAAAGAAAAATTGTTCATATCAAAAAGTGAAATATGTGAATGAGGTGCCCTAGCCGAGATCTTTCGGACAAAAAAAAGGTTGTTTGAACTGAACTGTTCATTCAAAATTTATTGAGGGGGGGCTGTGCGGAGCCCGACCCACACACAATTTCCCCATCTCGAAACACAACTTTCCAATTTTTATTTAGTTGATTTTTATTGAATAATTCACTTGTTTTTTTATTTATTTATTTTTCTTTTTTTGACTTCCGCGATATTTTTGGGATACAGTAGGCTCCCTTTCATGCATTTTCGTTTTTCTTTTGTTTTTTGCAGGAAAGTTGGCTATAAAGAAGAAATTAAATCAGGGAGTGGTGACTTTTCGTGAAATTCATATTGGAATATCAAATTAAAGTCTAAAAAAGTAAACGCAAATAGAAATTTTTAAAAAAGAATTAAATCAGAAATAAATTTGAAAAGGCGAAAAGAAGATGGGGGTAAAGCAGGGGCGAATACAAGGTAGGGGATTTGGGCCGATCGCCCCTCCCTTGAGGCCTCACCATCAGTAAATTTTTAATATTAAATTTTAAAAACTTAACTTTAAACGAGTTTTAATGATTTTGAAGGAAAGAAGTTGGGGCTCTACCCCGAAAATGTTTTGGAATTGAAGTCCGAAACCTACATGATCAATATTTGCAAACCAGTATACATAATAGAAAGTAAGTAATAAAATCCATCGCCCCTCCCTTGAAAAATTTCTTGATCCGCCCTTGGGGTGAGGTAACAAGCAAAGAAGAAATTACGCATGCAAAGACAAGAAATGTATAGCAATAGAACAAAGTAAAAAAATCTGCTTTAACGAAATGAAAAAGATAAGTGTTTTCCAATAGATTTTGTACGATTAAAAATGGCTACTATCAGTAGCGGATTTACCATGTCGCATCTGTTGCAATTGCGAGAGGATTCCATGGCACTGAGGACCAAAGGGGATCCAAAAATTTACATGAAAATAATTTTTCGTGTTTCTATTCATCTCTAAAGGGCCCCTACAAAATGTTTTGTGACCCTAAACCAGTTAATCCTCTACTGTATACTCTTGATTGCAAAATGTACAACAACTACAAACAGTGGGGTTAATCGAAACGAAACTTCCCAATCATACAAAGAAATTCTCTATTAATATAAGGTCAGGTTAATTTGGCTGTGAGTTTTTCTTTCTTTAAGGCGACAAGGGGCTATCATTTTTTTCTTTAGCAATTTTCAATGAATTTCTTTGAAATTTGCAGCATAGCTATATGTTGCAAAAAC
Organism: Uloborus plumipes; assembly: GCA_038373865.1. Taxonomy (NCBI): domain Eukaryota; kingdom Metazoa; phylum Arthropoda; class Arachnida; order Araneae; family Uloboridae; genus Uloborus; species Uloborus plumipes. The sequence goes on along the minus strand of JAXGGA010017446.1, from coordinate 19,046 downwards.
TAACACATATAAAAATTTTCGTTGAAATATTTTAAAATTTGTTTTTTTTTTTTAAATTTAAAATTTGAATTTTAACGATTTTTCTTTTTTATTCCAAGCGCCTGAAATTTCATCAAAATGATAAAATACAAGCAAAATGTGGAACATAAAACACCAGAAAGTGAAATGTTGGGAGTACTTTTTCTATATATTGTGGCAAAAATTAAAGAAAAAAAAACAAACTAAAATTTACATTTTTTTTTGTGAAAGATATCCATATTTCAATAAAACATAGCAAATATATTCAACACAGCTAGTAAAATAGAAAATTCCTTCCCAACAAAATGTTAAAAAACCTCTTAAGTACATGGCAAAAAATTTTTAGCAAATTTAAATAATTTTTTACACTGGAGCAGTATGAAATTTGTAAACACGCGTAAAATTATGTTTTGAGAAAATCAACATTTACTGTTGTATATTTCATTATTAAATTAGTTTTGAATACAAATTCACCACAAATAAGGTAAAGCTATTTATTTACAATAGCAATAACATGTATTTCAATCATATAGTTTTTAGAAATATCATCAAAGAAGAACCGATTTTTTGACCATTTTTTGCTCATCTGAAAGTCCCTTCTCACCTTAAAGGCTATGTCATGAAAAGTAGGAAAAATTTACTTTTGTCAGTCTAGGAACGCGACTGGGTTACGAGCAATGCTGCACGTGAAGCGCAAAAAAACATCGTCAAAGTTTTCAGCGTCTACAAAACCGTTATATTTTGAACCTAATAATAGTATTTTTTAATCATACGTATATCTGAGCAACAGAGTACATCGTTAGAATTGACAAATTTTTAAAATTGTGTCATAGGAGTAAAGATTTCTTTACGATGTCAGAGGAAAAGTTAATGAAATGAAAAAAAAAGTGTTTTCCAATATATTTTTTACGATTAAAAATGGCTACTGTCAGTGGCGGATTAGCCATGTCGCAACTGTTGCAACTGCGAGAGGATTCTACGGCACTGGGGTACTGGGGACCAAAAGGGGATCCAAAAATTCCCATGAAAATCATGTGAATCGAAACACGTCTGTTTTTCCGATTTTATTTCAACCAATTAACCATTTAGGAAATTCCACTCCACTAGGCAGTCAAAAGAAATTCCCCTTTTTACTTCCTTTTACGTAGTAAAGGAAGTATTGTGATCGCGAAAAAAAAAATCACTCAAATTTGAGTCTAAATTTTGATTTTGCTCACCCCCGAATGAATGTTCAGTAGTTTTTTCGACCTGTCAGCACGTGCATATGTACCTACCAACATATAAGCAGCCGAAAAATCCTTTTCAACCACCCCCGAGTTAATTACGACGAGTTTTCTCGTGACGTCTGTATGTACGTGTGTGCGTGTGTATGTATGTGGGTCGCATAACTCAAAAACTATATGCCGTAGAAGCTTCTAGCTTGGTATGTAAGCTCTGAGGATGGTCTAGTTGTGCACCTCCCCTTGTGGTTGCATTTGAATGTTCCCAAGGGGGTGTTTTACCTCTTTTTTGTGGTAAATCAGTGTTAATTTCAATGCATACTCAAGTGATATGAATTGGCGCGACCACTTGGCGATATGTCGCCAAGCTTTTAGTGGCCAAGGGTTTGACGCCAACTTGGCGACATATCGCCAAGTTGGCGACAAATTTGGCGAAAAAAATATTTTTTGAATTTGGGTTCAACTTGGCGCTATTGGCGATATTTTGCGAAAAATTCACTGAATGATATTAAAATCCCCAATAATTAGAAAATTAACCTTGTAAAATATTTTTTGCATTGTTTCGTGGCAGATGAGGGGAGTAAATATTTGAATTGTTACTTTGCTCACTCCAAGCACTTTTTTTAACCCTTAAGGCAACTACTAAGAAATTTACACGTAAAAGGAAGTAGTGTGGGGTCCATACCAGATTTTTTAGTAATCTCTTCTGAAGAGATATTCTTGCATTTCCAGTTATTCTTAACATTGCAGTTTGTGGATTCATAAGCCATATGCGCTTTCGATATTGAAATTCAATCACAGAGAATCTTTAAACCGAGCTGCGTCGGAACTAAATACTGCTATTCGACCGGGCATGATTTCCGAAACCTGTCTGCTCGTGTTTAAAGTTGGCGCTGAATGTGAAATCGGCGGTAAGGGCCATGCTCCACATCAGCGTAAAACGCGACCGAAACTGAAGGCAGAAACCGAAAATCCGGGTACTTTCCATAGGAACACTATTGAATCCATTTTACGCTTCTGCTTTATTTTTCTGCTTTACGTCAATGTGGAGCATGGCCCTAACTCTCAATTTATCATGTAACCATAGAGTCAGTCATGACGGATAATCAAGCTTTAGTATTCAAGTATTCAAATGCACGCCATTCTAAGTAATCAAGCTCCTATTAGGGAACGAAATCCTGATGCAGAGAGACTTTTGTTCTATTTCTATTATATCATTTTCAATTCCCTAGCATTCAAGTAAATCGTGTATCCATTAGAACAATTCAAGGAGAATGAGTCATTCGATTTATACTATTTTACTCTTTGTTTTGTCTGCGAGTCGAGAAGCAGAATTTTTATACATAGGTATGTTAAACGATTTTACTGTCAGATGTTCTCTGTATGATTCTTAAATTAATTTAAACAGACATGCATCGATCACGAATTGTCATTCTGTATTTCTTATGCGGAACAGTTTGGCAGCTCCAGAATAGTACTTCATCTTCATTACCAAAAATATATTTTCAATACTTCTGTATTTTCAAAACATATCCATTCCATATTTCTAACATAGAACAGTTAGGCAGCTAAAAAAAACCTTATTTCGCCTTATCAAATATTAAAAACACATTTCAATATTTTTTGTTTTCACGTAACACTTCGGTCATGTTCGACTAGCTTGGGTGGCTAACCAGTTCTGTATCTAATTTTTCTTAAACAAAAACAACCCGCTCTTACCCATCTAACTTCAAGTTTTTACACTGAGTATTAACGAAAAAATAATCTTTAAATTAGTTTTAAAAAACTAAAAAATACGCTTTTAGACGCACTTATAATGCATCAACATGTAATATCTGTACCTCAGAACCAGACTAACGTAAGTCCATTTTCGTCATTTTTCAGTAGAAGGGAAAAACGATGTATTCGACAATCGTTATTCCCCTCTACCGAAAAATGACGAAAATGGACTTACGTTAGTCTGGTTCTGAGGTACAGATATAGTAACATAGTTTATACAGGGTGTCAACTCCAATCGTGGACCAATAGCTAATTTCTAAACCGTTAGAGATACGCATATAGTTTATTTAGGAAAAAATCTCCAAATTATGAAAGGAATTTTGGGTCTATTCAATGTTTTTCAAAAAATCAAATTTTGAAAGAGTTACGAAATTTAAATTTTTATACAGCCCCCCAGTCCTATCAATCATATTTAGTAAAACATTCTTGACACTGTAACGTTTAAAACTAAAAAAAAATCACTCCTCTACCACAAAAATTGACCGAGTTATGACGTTTTGAAAAATCAAGATTTTGCATTATTTCATGACGTCATCGAGAGATCGCTTAAGGGACCGTATGCGAAATCCTTCAAAATCTTGATTTTTCAAAACGTCATAACTCGGTCAATTTTTGTGGTAGAAGAGTGATTTTTTTTTAGTTTTAAACGTTACAGTGTCAAGAATATTTTACTAAATATGATAGATAGGACTGGGGGGCTGTATAAAAATTTAAATTTCGTAACTCTTTCAAAATTTGATTTTTTGAAAAACATTGAATAGACCCAAAATTCCTTTCGTAATTTGGAGATTTTTTCCTAAATAAACTCTATGCTTATCTCTAACGGTTTAGAAATTAGCTATTGGTCCACGATTGGAGTGGACACCCTGTATAATATATTTTAGCCTTTAGTATTAATAATAGTACTAAATATATTACTTATGTATTTGCAAAGAACGTGAATTTTATCTTTCATTCAGGATTACATACAAACTGAAACACTTAAACACATCAACGTGTAATAATATAGTTTAGCCTTTAGTTTCAACAATAGTATTAAACATATTGCTTTATATCTGTAAAGAACGTGAATTTTATCTTTTATTCAGTTACATACAGACATAGTCACAAGGAAACTAATAAAAGCGTATTAAAAACGTAGAACGAACTTGCCTCCCCTTAAAGGTGGAATCCTGGGAAAAAGTGCCCCTCCCCCGCAGATTCCGCACTGCGGTTACCTTGGCTGGTTGATCCTAGAGCCGCTATATATACAGGCCGACGCATCAAGCTTAAGTTCGACCACTTTGGATCCAATTCACAACTTTTACTTTCAATTTTTCATTGTTGCGGCGCTAGGGTTACCAGAGCAGAATTTCGGACATTGCCAAACTTGCCAAATTCACGTACCGCTAATAATTACTCCCATTGAAAAATTACCAAAACGCGATAACTTGCCAGAAAACACAACCTCTCACAAACCGGCAAAAAAGCATAACACGCGCTGGATCCAAAGTGGTGAAACTTAATCTTGATGCGTCGGCTCGTCTATATAGGCGCCTTAGATCCTACAACGGCTATGTAAAGGGTGTTTTTTAGAGGTATAGAACTTTAAGTTGGCAACACTTTTTTGACTGGCGGCCATTTTGTCAGCTGTCAAGTGATATATGTTTAGTTTGGTTTGGCATTTCAACATGAAGCCACAAGATCACCTAGCAAGACGTGAATTCGGTGAATGGGCCCAAAACAAGATTGCCGTTGATCCCGATTTTCATAAGCGAATTTTGTTTAGCGATGAAGCTCACTTTTGGTTAAATGGATACTTCAATAAACAAAACTGCCGTATTTGGAGTGATGATAATCCTCAAGTGTATGTTGGGACCACGTTACATCCAGAAAAACTGTCTGTTTGGTGTGCTTTATGGGCTGGTTGAATAATTGGTCCGTACTTCTTTAAAAACGATGCTGGCCAGAACATTAAAGTCAATGGTGACCGCTATAGAGCCATGATTACTGACTTTTTCGTTCATCAGCTGAATAATTATGATGTGCAGGAGCTGTGGTTTCAACAAGATGGCGCAACATGTCACACAGCTCGTGGCATAATTTATTTATTGAAGGATACGCTTGGTAACTGCATAGTTTCACGTTTTGGGCCCGTGAAGCGGCCTCCAAGATCGTGCGATTTAACGCTGCTTGACTATTTTCTGTGGGGATATGTGAAGTCGCTAGTCTACGCCGATAAGTCCACAACGATTGACCACTTGGAGGACAACACTGACCGCGTTATTGCCGATATACGACCACAAATGTTGGGAAAAGTAATCAAAAATTGGACATTCAGATTAGACTACATCCGAGCTAGTCGTGGCCGTCATATGCCAGAAGTCATCTCCATATATTATTTCTCTAAGCCGAATCCTATACCCGGTTGAAACTCGCTCATTTCTTTATCGAATTGCATGAAAATGTATGATTTTGAAGCTTATCCCGCCGGCTATTGACGAAAATTAGACCCACCCTCTAAAAAGTGTCGGTTCGTTTTTTATTCGAACTTCAATTTTTGGGCACAAAATTGACTCTATCTAGCGAAATAATTGTCGTATCGTCTCCATTTTGATTTCATTCGAAAGATTTAAAAAAATGCGTTCTTTAGAACGTTTCTCCGCTAGCGCCGCGTAACAAGAATCTCCAAAATCCACGTTTAAGCGACTTATAAGCGATTGAAGTTTGAAAAAGTTAAATTTTTTGCTCAACGGTTAAAATCGTTATACCATTGTTGTTCAAATCAATTTTAAATGCGACATTTCAATCCAAGGCTTAGCTCGGTAAACCTTAATTGTAACTTTTATTGTTTCAAAATACTATGGTAGTTTTGCGATAACGTTAGTATTTAGTTTAGTAGTAGCCTTGGGTATTTGATTTTAATATAGGGTATCACTTTTGTAGTAGTTGTAAAAGTGAACGTGTCTTTGATCTCTTTGAAAAGTTGTCAGAACGACGGCAGTTGATGGCGATGTCGTGCAAGCGTACAAGATTTTACATTTTTTTTTTTTTTTTTTTTTTTTTGCGGAATTCCGCACGGGTCACCTAGTTTAAATTATAATGCCATAAGATTATCTTTCGAATAAAATAAATTTCATGTCAATTTAAACAAATCATCTTTGTTTAATTCCATTTCAAAGTTCTATACCTCTAAAAAAACACTCTTTAGAGCTGTTTGTATAGTGGCTTTAGTTAATCCTAAAGCAGTAATATAGCGGTTCTAGTTGATCCTATGGCAACTGATAACGTCAATATTTAGTGCCTGTAGAAATTTTTCATGTACGATCGGCTAAACAGTGACTATTAGTTCGCTTCTGGTTAGTTCCTGGCGAACCCAAGTTAAATTATCATCCCATTAGAACAAGACCTTAAGCTTATATATTTTTTTAATTTGATTGAAAATTTGGTTCTGCGAATAGTTTTTAAAACTACTCTCAGTCACAATTTTAAAGTTTCGAATTTCTTTTCATTGATAAATTTTGGGGATGCACTAATGCAAAGAAAAGAACTTTTTATACTAAACGCATTAATAAATTTGGCTGCAACAAGTTGACTCAGATCATATTCTCTAACATAGAGGTTTTTGGGCTTGCTTATTTGAAACAGTTTCAAAATTCTTTTCAATGTTCGTCTTAGACAGAAACATTGCAAACGATCTTTATCGTGCCTCTCACTACCTTTTGGCTTTTGATTGCAGCTTTTCAAATTCATCCGAATCCACAGCAATCTCAAAACGATTAATGTTGGTAATCGATACTATCGTTCATCATCCCATTCACATCAGTCTTTGAAATTAACCTCAGCAGAGCGTGCTGTTGTCATGGTGACAGTCAATACCATGCCGAATGCCACGCTTGTCAGCGAAGCCGAATGAATGAGGTGCAGAAAGCTGACACAGATATTTAAGGAGATATCGAAAGAATCACTTCTTACGCGACAATGGATTTTGCAACGAATATCCATCTTTTCTCTTTGAAGGGAATTCGTGATCCTTTTGGTTGGTTCAATTTAGCTACGTATTTCAAAGTTTGTGCAGCATGAATTTTTCCTCCATGCATGTACAAAGATTTAACTAACAGCTCTGGAAAAGCAAACATGCTAGTAGTGATAAACTTTGACTGCATGTCTGAATAGAGCAGTTTTTTTTTTATTTCGATTGTGCGACATTTTATCTAAATACATCTATACAGTTGATTCTCTGTTTAGCAGCTTTCAAGGGACTAAACAAAATCGTCCGTAACTAGACCACGTTGTTAAATAGAATTTTTCTAAAACTACAATGGATGATCAAGGACCGTGGAAAGTAGTCTTTAAATAGAAAAAGTCTTTAACAGAATACAAAATGCATATATATATTTTTTAACTTTCAATAATATGGTACAACATTATGCCACGGTATTTTTGAAGAAATTTTTCCATCGACGGTGCACACAATAATCTATACAGGCCCGTCATTTAGGGGGCAGGGGGGGTCCATTGCCACCTCCCTGGAATTGAGAAGTCAATGTATTTACATATAGGGTGCGTGGTTTTTGCTGTTTTTCGATGAAATTGCATTGTGTTTGCTTCTTTTGCCCCCCCCCCCCTGGAAAAACTTGAAATGACGGACCTGAATCTAGTTAAACCCAAAACTTATGAAAATGCGGCCACCATAGGCCATTTTACTATGTTTGGTACGGTGCACTATACACTTCAACACAACTACTTTCGCTCCATATTGCAGTTTTTTCTCATTCATCACGATTATTAAAATGCTTCCAAGTGGGTTTTTTTTAAATATATTTACGGCTATTGCAAGCGTCGTTGCATGTTGGGCTTTTGACGCATGTAACACTACTGATGCGCAATAGATTCAATGTGAAGTTGAGCTATTCAAAAAGTTGTAACTTTGAACTTGGTGGACTTAAAACTTCCCCGGGCCTAGTAAAAATACTTTAAGGTGAATACATTTGCATATAGAGGGAACAAGATACTTCAAATTAAGAATAAGCACTAATATTTGAAGCAATAAAATTTACTTACTTCAAATCTGCTTACTGATTTTCAGAACTTAAAAGGAATAAAAAAGGAAAAGAAGCCGGCCACCTTATCTAGTGGTCAGAGTAGTCTGCCATGGATGGTGAGGCCCCGGGTTCGAGTCCCGGCTTGGGCATGGATGTGCTTTCTCTCTCCTGTCCTTTTCCTTTCTGTGTGTGAATGTGTTGCGTGAAAGGTTGCCTACCCTATAAACGGGTCCCTATGGCATGCGTGTACTGTGGAAGTCGGACTTCACACCAAATAACGGTACATTTGGGAAAGTGAAGCAGCGCACCCCAAATTGCCAGCCTGGTTGGCACACGACAAAAAAGGAAAAGAAGCTTTTAACGTCAGAGAAAATATAAAATAATTTTAAATAACACATCGAAAAGATTACTGTGCATTACTGGGAAAGACTGAATGAATACTCGCCAACTAATGCCACTTGGCTCATTTGGACATATGGCTAAATTGACAGACATTTAGCCATCCATCCACGTTCAGAATACTATTACTCTAAATATATTTACAAAGATGGATCCTTCAAGATAAAATGTCAAGGTTTTTTCTGAGAAAAATACGCAATTAAAAAGGATATCAATGAGTAACAATGATTTTTAAATTAACAAATCAGTCAAAAATATGGTCGAACAAAAGAAGAGGTTTTAAATTTTTTGGGCGATTAATCTTTGCAGTAAATCTGTTAAATCACAAAAACTGGTATGATCGAGCTAATGGTAATGAACTGTAATCGCTAAAAACGTAAAGACATGTCCCTACAGGAAAAAAGTGGGTTACGTTAAGAAATCACTTCGTTGTTCAGAATAAATCTATTTGATAGTATACTGTTAAAACTACTTTTTGTACAAGGCACCTTTGAAGGTGAAAAGTTGTAGCACCAGCGGCACCCCCTGAGGGGTGACACTTGACTTCCTATTGCACTCTTGAAGGTGCCATTTGGCTCCATGTGTCACCCTATGGGTCTCTAATGACACCCCATGGGTGACCCATGGCACCCAAATGAGCCAAGTGGCACCTTCAAGGGTTCCTTTGGGAGTCAAGTGTAACCCTTCAGGGGGTGCCGCTGGTGCTACAACTTTTTACCCTTAAAGGTGCCTTGTGCATTCTGTAGTTTTAACAGTGTACAATGTATTCTGAAAACGTAGGATTTATTTTTTAATATCAACCAAGAAGAAAAAACTTTACTTTTTTTTTTCTAAGGTCCATAGATGATTTTATTTCCAACTCCCTCCTCCTAGATACGCAACTGCCACGATCCACGAACGACCATGCAACCGCATGGAATCACGTGAAGCAGAATATACATTTAGATACAAAGTAGAGTTAGGGCCATGCTCCACATCGACGTAAAGCAGAAAAATTAGGCAGAAGCGTAAAATGGATTCAATAGTATTCCTATGGAAAGTACCCGGATTTTCGGTTTCTGCCTTCAGTTTCGGTCGCGTTTTACGCTGATGTGGAGCATGGCCCTTAGTCTATTGTTACATTTTCGCATTAGTCGTTTGCCGAAGCTTACTTCTGTTTAATAATTTACTTTTCTATAACTACGTTTCGGCTCAAATAGTTTTGACTTTTAGAACACGAAAACAAAACATAAATAAAGTGTCAAAAAATAGATGACTGTGCTTGAACAGTTTATTTCATAAACTAATCAAACGACAAGATTTCTAATTTTAGGAAAACATTTATATCATCACATTAACGTTTTCGATTGCAATTGCAGCTGTTTTTATGGAAAGAAATATGTCTAAATATGTATCCATTTCAGTTTAAAATATTGTAATATTCCTCAGATTTCATTTTAAATAAGAGTAAAAGCTTTTATCAGATGATTCTTCATCCTAAAGCTCACACTTCTTGCATTGAAAAAGGGGCTCCTTGTAGCCCCGAAACACGTGTCTGCAGTATACCTGCATATTTGTGCATTTTTAACGTTGATTTTAAACTTTACATCTATCGCACAAAGGTATTTATTTTCTTCAAGAGTAGAAATGCTTTTTCGAACTTTTAGAACTTGTCGCTTGACTGTTTTTGGAAATTAACAATTCAACTGCGTAAAAATGTCTTTGTGTTCATTCAAATTAAATCATGAATACCGTTCCTAAATTATTACCTTGAATTTCCCTCACTACAGAGCATAGTTGAGCAACATAGTAATAATTTCAGCCACTGTAATGCCACATATTCAGGAGGCTTAAATAATAAATCAAAGTAATACCAGCCTTCAAAATTCAGAAACCTGAGTTAATGAGTTTGAAAACTTTGTATTTTAAATTCAAATCACCAATTCCCTGTTATCTTGTTCCGAATTTAATTCATTAAATTAGAGCTAGTTTATGAAGTACGAATGAGTTTATATAGAATAAATGTCCCTTGACAAAAATATTCTTATAACGCCAGAGGGACAGGTATTCTGATAATTTAAATGTCTTTCACTGGGAGAATTTATTTTAAAATCCTCTTAGTGAAACCAAATTCATGAGCATAAGTAGCTTAATAAAAGGAAGATTAAATCAATCACAAAGGATAATTAAAATATTTGTACTCAAAGAGAAAATTAATCTCTTGTTTAAACTTTGTTGAGTTTATATAGTTCATCTTTTATCACATTGATTATACATACCTAAAATATTACAAAAAAATTAAAGTCATTTAGAAGCTTGTAAAGAAAAAACGAGTGACGCAGAGACAGTTTTAAATAATCAATTCAAAACAACTAACTGATATTTTCTAAATGTTTAACAGCTTTTTAAGATTGGGATAGATGAACAGTATGCTTATGATTAATGAACAAATGCTTATTAAATCAAGTACAGTCATTTTTTAATTCACAATTTTTATATTTTTAGCAGCCTCACTCGTTATTCGCAGTTTCATCTATTGGCGTATAAAGCTAAAGAAAAACTCTTAAAATATTTCATAGTTATTCAATGCTACGAAATAATAATCATAAGAATCATTGAAAATTAATGATTCCTTTAGGTAAACGGTTAGAACTTAGTTAGGTTTGACGAACTTAACATTTGAAAGTTTAAGTGTTTGGAATTTCTGTACCACCTCATGCACTCAGAGCAGGGTAATTCCATGTAAATGTCAACCTAGACATGGTTTTTTCATCTTTCAATACATATATCTTGTGATACATCATTTTAAAGATAATTTTTCAAATTTTTAGAATTCAACATAAGTTTTCACAAAATATTACTCCAAACCCCTGAAAAATGGCTGTAAAGATCACATATGCAGTTACCCAAAACATCGCATATTTTTCTAACTTTTCACATTCATATACAATTAAAAAAAAATGCAAATAATGATGAATTTTTTTTTAATTATTGAAGAAAGATTCTTTTGCTTTACAGAAATGTATATATTTTTTTGTTTTGTCATAAAATAAATATTGCAAAGTTAATGGGTATTCAGTCTGGTTTACTTGTTATGTTAGTCACAAAAACATGAATTAATTCAGTTATTCCCTTCTAGAAAGAATTTTTTTTACATTTTTTCCCCTGATCTCTTCTATGGGATGGGTACAGTTAGATTGATAAGATTGTTCATAAAGAATTTCCTTTTTTCTGGCCATAGGACTTGTGACTAACATAACATCACTGTGTGTGACTGACATAACACACGACTCTTTAAGAAGTACTTAAATCTTAAGTAAACAATTTATTTTAGAAACAAATTAATTTATCGAACATCTTACTTTAAAGAAATTAGTGTGACCATATATACTACAGTAATTTATTTTAAAAACAGTTCTTTTAATAGTAAACTTGGAGTCGAAATTTTAGGCTGTAATTTGCGACGCAAGTAAGCACTCGGCAAACGAAGTCAACATCTTCAATGAAAGAATTTTAAATTATTTTATAGCTATATGCGGGATCGCTGTGCAATTAGTTTTTCTATGAACATATGGAGCTGCTGCTCACTTTAAAAACATAATGACTCTAACTGCCTCCAGCATCTACAGGTCATGGAGTTTAATGATATTAGATCATGGAAAGTGCCCACATGTATAGCACAACGTCTGGAGCAGCGTTTTACATGGGCAAACTTTAGAAATTATGCAAAGAAATTACTTCAGTAATAAAAAAAAACAAGAATTGAAGATAAACTGCTTATTTTTGAGTGAAAGTGACAAGGCTGAAAAGAAAGAGCTAGACTTGTTGTTTGAAAATGGGAATCCCCATATAAGTTTTTCGGTAATAATGATATGCTGTAAATATGGAGAAATTTAAAATTTGTTTATAAAAAATACAGGGAATGATATCCCAAGAAAAGATAAAAAAATTTTTTAAGAAATTGTGTAGAAGACGAAGCTGCTGATGATTTTGAAGTAGATTCTCCCGGACTGTTCCGAGATACAAAAACTAAGACAGTGGGTAATTTTATTGTGGTGGTATTTACCTCTTGTAAGGTTAAAAAGAAACATGGTAGGCAGGTTTTAAACATGAATAAAAATGATTACAAAGTTCTCTTCGAGAGAAAAAGCTCTGAGGCAACCTTTGTGTTTCCCACAAATGAGAACAAATTTTGGATTTAAGGAATTCAAATTTCGAAAGTCTTGTCGCAAACATCTGTAAATTCCCGCAGACATTATTACTTTAAATACAAAATTGAACTGGAAATTTTGTTTACAGGTAAACATGCGCGTTAATCTTCAATAAAATCTTGTTTGCATTCTAATATTTGTATTAATATTACCTGTAATACACTTAAAGTTAAATGTATAATCGTGTGTTATGTTAGTCACGTTATGTTAGTCACAGGCAAGTTTTATTAAAGTACTACTTTTTGCAATATTATTTAAAATATATGTCAAATTTAAAATTATTAACGTGAAAACAACATTTCACATAGATACTATCACGGGAAAAATAACAATTTTATAGTTTAGTTTTAGAGAATTGTGTTGATGAATTTGGTACAAAATTTTGAGGGTTGCAAATCTGTTATGTTAGTCACGTTGATCAAAATGTCCCCTAACTCCCAAAACTGAAAGTAATAATATTATTTTTTTATATTAACTTGAACAACTCATCTATGCGGAGAAGAATAACACCTTGTTTTTGGTATTGTAACAAAAATAAGGCTCACACACAGAAAATAAGATTAAAAATTTATTCTAAATGTTATGTTAGTCACGATGGAATTACCCAGCAATATAAGACTTGAAGTCTTATTTGTTTAAGAAGTAAATTTGGACGTCATGATTATTAAGCTTTTTATTCAAAATGGTTCAGTTCTCGATTCAGCACTCGATGAAAATGTTGGGATCATTGTTTTTGAGCAAATGACACTGGAAGGTTAATATGAAAACAGGGGAGGTAAGGGTTTCGGAGTGGTAAAGATGCTTGGATCATGAGTTTTCGTAACACAATGTTGACTTTTTTTTATGTGTGTACTAGGGTTGGGTATTTTGCCGGGACAGTGGCAAAAACTGGTAAAAACCGGCAAAAATGGAAAACAGTGGCAAAAACTAGAAAAGATTGCTAGATATCAAAAAATATACTAAAAACAATATAATTTTGTGCATAATACAATTGAGAGTTAAATCAGAAAATTAATTTTAAATTTCATTGACATTAATTAAATAATTAAAATATTTTTAAATAATTCTTGAAGGAAAAAAACTTCGAATAGATTGGAAAAAATGTTTCAAAACTTGTTTTTGCTATTCAGTTTTGGAAAACAAATATGTATTCTAGTTCTACTGTAGACAATTTAATTGAATTTGATGGGTTGACTACTTTATGAACTTTTCATCATTGGTTATCTATAGTTTAATTCGAGTTAAACTGTTTTCATCTCATCATCTCAGAGCAACAATCAGACATTTAAGCCTCAGAACAATAGTAAAATAGATAGACCAGTCATATTAGAGAAAATTTTATAATGTTGGCTTTATTATGCAGGAAAACAAAACAAACAAACTTTATTGCATTTTTTTTTTCCTTGTGTGGAAATATTGCTACCTTGATTCTGCTTACCCTATCATTTTTTTTGAACAACTCTAATGCTTGTATCCCACATTTTAAAATTTATTTTACTCCAGTTCAACGAAATGTCAAAATGATGTTGATTTTTCTAGTATTAAATGTATTCAACGATATTTTGTCAACATTTCAAAAAAATATTTTATGCATGCTTCAGAAAAAGAAAATAAGGATCCAATGATAAGATCTCATGCTGAAAACGTGGAAACGAACAATTCTTAGTTCTTCAAAATCCAATTCCAGAAACTGTAGTATTTACTTTTATGCACTATAAACACTCGATAAAGGTAGGCAAAGAAAAAAAAAACTCTGTAAGGGAAAAATCACAGGGTTATATTTTATCTTTTGAATAAGTTTAATATTTTTTCACACTCGAACGACATTTCTTAGTAACTTTTTTTTTTTTTTTTGAATAATTCTAAGCTAGAAAAAATACATCATTTTCCGCATTAACATTTTACTCACATATAATCTTATATATTTGCTACGTAGAAGCATTTGAGTAAAATGTATACTACCAGGAAAATCGAATAGTGTTACAAACTATGTGCTATAAATTACCGAATTTTCATTCAACTTAATCTTTTTTCGCACAAATACTTAAATATGCATTAAAAAATAAGTTTTAGAAGCATTTGTCTCATTCACATTACTATTACTGTCCGTCCGTGAGTGTCGCGCCTAGAACTCGCGAACCTTTCCCCTTAAAAAAGGAAGATGGGTTGTGAGGAGAAACTTTCCGAAGTTTTCAATTTAACCCTACACTGCATGGTGTTGCCAATTGGCTACATGGACAATTTGTCCTCCTTATGAATAGCAGAATGTAGCCATAAGGCAACTCAATGCATAAAAAGCAAGTATTGGGTATATTTAAAGCAATTATCACCATTTATCCTCCATACATGGCAGCACTGGTCTGTTACATGCTCTTAAATGAATCCATATGGATAGTTTTTAAAATCACTCAAACTACCATGTTTTGAAATTATTTTTTACAATTAAATATTTTTCTCCGTCTTTTTAAAAAATAACATGAATAAAATAAACATTTATCTTTCGTTTAAGATGCGTTTTACATCAAAATAATTGTTTGGAAAAAATCTAGGACATAATACACGTCTGTAGCCATTTGGCAACATTATGCAGTAAGCATCCAGAGAACACTTCGATTCATCTCTATAGTTCATGAAGTATGTGCTTTGTTTATGTTTCGCGCTAGCTTCTTTCTATTTTTGAAATGCATAATATAATCATGCGGACCCAAAAGTGGTACTTTCGGCTGTTCTGCAGTTTATAAGACCTCGCAATTATCAGTGCTTAGTTGATGTTCAACAGAGTGAACAAACAAAAAATAAATAGGGAAAAGCCTTTAAAACGTGTTCATTTTAGATTTCAGTTAGCGCAAACGTTGTGTTTACTTGGACAAGTAAAGTCATTAATAATTTTAAAATATAGTTTTGAAAAAAAACTAAAAAATACGCTTTTACAATGGAATGCGCTCATCACGGGTTTCCCTCTTATTTTCAAAACTACTGAATATCCGGTACTTATAATACATCAATATGCAATACAGTTTAGCCTTTAGTATTAAACATAATCTTACTACTATTATATATGCGAAAGTTTGTATGGATGGATGTATGGATGTATGGATGTTTGTTCCTCTTTCACGCAAAAACTACTGAATGAATTTTAATGAAACTTTTACCATAATATAGCTTATACATCAGAATAACACATAGGCTATAGTTTATAACGATATTCAAAAAAGTTCGATTGGTAGCGCCTTTTTCATTCCAATTTAAGGTACATTTTTCGTATAAATCCGCGAAGGCTTCTAACAAACTAATTCAGTATTTAGTGTATCATCTCAGCTTCCTGTCGATAGCTAGAATTGCATGTATCATTTCTACTTTTCGCATTAAATTTTCAAGGCTTTTCTCAAGTCAAATCAAAAAGTAATTTTTTTTCAACTAATGGGTAATATCCAGGATTTTACATGGACATTGAAAACGCTCGCGCCAGCTTTCTAACGAGCTTTTACCATGATTTGTATTTTAAAACATTTTGTAACAACTGTAGTCTTAGTTGTAAATAGAATATTTATCCTTAAGCAATGTGTTTTTTATTGTGTTTTGAAACGTGCAAATATTATTTTGTAGGATAAATTGTATTCCTTTATTAGTAGATTGTTCACTGCATCAACTATTTTCGCGAGTTTTGTTAATATGTGTTTTAGAGTATCGGTAACGTAATCGCTTTAAGAGATTGGCATCTAATAAATGGATTAGGTTCATTATTTTCCAAAATGATGAAGCTTTAAATACAACTGAACGGCATTTCTTAAATTTATTTGCATCTATTGGACATTTTCTCGGGTATTTACAATTGAGCAGTTGCTTAGTATCCAATTGAACAGGAATTTTGCCAAAGTTGTTGTAAGAAGATTTTAATAACTGAGATTCCTGGCGGATTTTTTCAACTGACACCAGTTTTTGTGCCAAAGACTACGTAGTAATACTTTACTTCTTACACGACGTAACCAAAATAAAATGAGTATTGTCTGATATTTATCGACTGCGGCAAAATCTTAATCATCTATATAATACTCTCACATTTGAAAAGTTAAGTTTTTTTTTTTTTTTCTTTTTTTGGCCGATTCCGTGTGTATCCATTAAAAACCTTTTTAACATTATGTCAAAATGTAAAGTAATCCGCATACTAAATTAATAAAACCTTTAAACAAGACTAAAATTACCATTAATTTCTGCTTTTGCACAAAAAATTGTCAAATGTTCTCTATTAATGTCGAAATCATTGAGGACAAAAACTTTTAATGTCAATTTATGGTCAGCAATAGTATCTCAGCATTTGATGACTATTTCTCTGTGACAAAGATTAGTGACATAATAATGCTTGATGTATTTTCATAAAGTAGGGAGGGGAGCAAAATTATCCTAGGTAAAACAAAACAGTTACCGCAAATTAGGCGACATTTTAAAAATCGTCAAAGCGGTGTGTTTTGAGTTGTTTCAGTTCAGGGAAAAAAAACCGAAGGTGAGTATAAATTGTTTCTCAATAAAACTACTGACCCAGGCAAAGCCGGGTATTTTTGCTAGTATTAAATATATTACTTTTATATTTGCAAAGAACGTAAATTTTATCTTTTATTCAGAGTTACATACATACATACATACATACATACAAACAAACCCACATGTGAAATTAATAAAAGCGTATTAAAAAGAGACCATTAGCTACAGAGGAATTAGTTACAAACCAAAAAAAAAAAAGAGAAAAGAAAGAAAGCTTGCGCGAGAGAGCCTCCAAAAGACATCAGATTTGACAGAATTGATCATCGGAAAGTACAAGTACATATAAAAAATAATGTAAAATGTCAAAATGTAAAGGATTACAAGAGTACAGTGCACCAAATGTTCAATTCCTCTATTTTTTTACAAAAAAGAACTAATTTCAAGGCCATCATTTACAATCATTTTTATCTGTTGAATGCATGGTGTAGCCATTTGGCAACAAAATTATTTTTAATTAGAAAAGGGTGAAAATTTAGAGTTAAATTTTTTTAAATATTTTTCCATGTTTTCTTATTACATTGACAAACACATATATTTTTGTCTACGAAAAATAAAAAATCATGCAGTGTAGGGTTAAAACTTTCATTTGTTATCCCTTTGACATATTCAACTTAACTATGCATTTGAAATTAGCATCGTTCTACGTTGTTTGATACGGTTCAAAATGCCTCTTATTATTCTTCCCCTTATTGTTATCTACCTATCACCCATATTTTGGTAAGATCAGAGAAGACCTGACGCATGCGTAAATGCGCGGAAGGTTTTACCTAAAAAATCGGACAGTACCTAGACTGAAGTTTTAAAATATAATGAAAAAACTGCTCACTGATCGCTCTTTATCAGACACTTGTTGCTTTATACTACAAATTATCTTTTTAACCATCCCGGAGAGCTTTCTATATTGCAAAATACCCCCGATTTAGTTACAGTTTTGCGGGGTAACTTTGAGTCATTTCTGCTGATTTTGCGCCGCTTCAAATTTTTTAGCGTGTTCGAGTTTAAAAGAAAACCAGGACCTGAGGCTGCACTCTACCAGCAAAATTATTTAAATTAGTTTTGTGCTCTTTATTTTGGATTTTTTTTTTTTTTTTGTTACTGTGTACAGAGTGACCAGTAATTAAAATGTTAGAAAAAAAATGTCAATTTTTCAGAACTTGAAGGCAAAGCTTCTTCAATTTGCAAGTTGGGGCCCTGCTCCACATCAGCGTAAAACGCGACCGAAACCAAAGGCAGAAACCGAAAATCCGGGTACTTTCCATAGGAACACTATGTAATCCATTTTACGTTTCTGCTTTATTTTTCTGCTTTACGTCAATGTGGAGCAGGGCCCTAACAATGCTGCGGTCTCTCGCTGGTGTTCAAACTTTACATTTGCTAGCAGGTTTTTATTTATTTATTTCTTTTTTCTTTGGCTCTTGTCTTCTATAAAAATGATTTCTATACCTCCAGCTCGACTGCTACCTATTCCAGACTGATGAGCTCTAATAGGAGCGAAGCTGCAGTCTCTGGATGGTATAACCAAGCCTGGCGGTGTATAATATGTATCTTTATTTTATTTATTTATTTATTTTAACCCATTCATGCCTAGCGTCCCTTTTAAGGGACGGTCCAAAAAAAAGAGTCTAAATTTCCTCAAAATGAACATTTCAACCAGAAAGTAGTGTTCAATTAGTACCTTGGTATTGTTTCAATTCGTTATTAACAAATTGCAGCACATAACCATTGTAAAGTGTGTTCTGTAGCAGTTTTAATATGATCTTTATCAGGAATGACATCGTTCACAATCTCAAGAAAAAAAACTAAGTTTTCAAAGTTGTCCCTAGCTTCCCAGTTTATGTTAATTGCTGATTTTATTTCTTCTTATAAAATGTATCTTT
>JAXGGA010017445.1:0-24338 GCA_038373865.1 Uloborus plumipes | reverse complement strand
GAAACATAAAATATAAAGCTGTTTAGTGTTTATTGATGGTGCAAATCATGTCCGAGACTTTGCATTTTCTCAAATTATTATTATTACAATTATGTAATTTAATAAAATACGTGTTCTCCTCTCCCGAACCTTACTCTACACTCGAATAGGAAAAAAAAAGAAAAGCAAAGAAAGCATTCAATATCCAGGCCTAGGCATTCATTTTAATTTCGAAGTCTTGAATTCAAATTATATTTTTCGCTATCACGAATTGAGATAGGACATTTCTCGTTGGGTTTCTTGTTTCTGCAAACGGAATATAGTGGAAATGGAGAAGAAATTCCTATTTGTCAATATTAATTACTGGTGATTTTCCAGATACTGATAATACTAGGTTATATATACAAAAAAGAAATGATAATTTGGTGGCTGTAATAAAGAAATGGTTATTATGGCCAATTTGCATCTGTACACCCATCACAAAGATTATATTTTCAGAATATACCTTTATGGTATTTTTTATTTCTCATCAGTCTTAAATGATGAGCATTAGTGCTCCGTAAATTTTGTATTCGGATGAAATTTTCCTTTCTAAGCATCGATATAGGTATTTTACAGAAAAAAAGTGATTTTGGATAAAACCCCGTTTTTTAATGTAAAACCGCTCCAGTTAAGTCTCAAATGAAAGCGATACACAGACGAATTGTAACCATGACGACGAAAATTAGTCTCTGAATAAATTGTTTAGAGCCTGCCGCTTATTAAAATCACATTTGTTCCGAGGATATTTGATTTCAATAAGCAGCTGATTTTATAAACCGGGATTTATAAAATTACAAACAGAAAAGGTTTTAAAGTCTTCACAAAATAAAAATAATAAATTAATGACAATTGTCAATATTTTTCATTCTGTTAATTAAAACATCGTTTGAATTTAACTTAAATGTAAAAAGTACATTTTTAAAATTGCATAAGAGTTTAAAATATTGACTCATTGTTGTTTGAGAAACAGAATAATGAAAGAAATAATCATTCTTAAATCTTGACGTTTAGGTATATTTTTCTAACGAACAATTTATACTCAAACTAAGTGATATGAACTGTCAACCTCTGTTTTCTTGAAGAGAAAGAAAATTTTGGTTTCATTCAGACAAGGAAAAGCGCGTTTTCTCTCCCCCCCCCCCCGTTTTTAACACATACTCTCCAAAAACTGGATTTTATTAAACTGTACTAATGATTTTATTAAATTATAGTTTTAACATGTTTTGATGTGTTCTTCCAGATTTGATTTTATAAAGCGGCTGATTTTATAATCCAGTGATTTTATTAGTGGCGGGCACTGTAGTAACAACGAGCTAGACTTATTCTCGTCGCCATGGTCATATGAAAAATCAAAGTAACATAAAAAACAGACAAGTGAGGACAAAACACAATTAGTTCTTTCTGAAAAAAAATTGAAATAAAAAATAACGTGGTTGATCAGTTGAAAAGTAGCAGCTTTTTCCATCAACAAGAGAGGGTAAAACAGGATGGTAACATTCTCTCCGATTGTATGTTTCCCAATTGCCTTCTCCCTCCCATTGTTGTTCCACAATCCCTCCAAAGGGCTCCCTGCTTTTATTTCTCTCCTGCCCCAGCATATCCATCCTCACAAAAAGAAGGCCAATTTTTAAAAGCTCTCCGTTATGAAAACCGCGCTTCTGCGACTCTCGCACACACAATGGATCGCCAAATAGAAAAAGGGAAACCCGAATAAAGATTTGGAATTACGAGCGGGATCGGTTGCATATGCTTGTTCCTGGGGGGGGGGGGGGGGGGACTCGGAAGTGTTGCGTTACCGGGCTGCTGAATTAAAGTATTGCTGTTTGAACGAAATTGGCAGAACGAATTGGCAAGATGGCAAACCCTGGACCAGATACTCACCAAGATTAAATATTGTAACAAACTAAATATTATTACTAAATAGATCAATAGCAATTTCTCGGCTTAGTATTGATCAAAATATTCGTTATTTTTAGTTTTGTTTCCAAAATAAAAGTTTTCAATATGCAGTAAATTTTGTAAAAAAACCCCACTTTACCGTCATAGTGGGTTTTTTCAAGTGGTCCCGCCCGAAAAAACCCGGATGGTTTTTTTCGGGCGGGACCACTCGTGCCCGCTTTGGCGAGCCCTGGTTCTTATACTATATCGTCGCTTTGGAAGAATAACGCTGCAACTCAAAAAAATCGAAAAATGACATTTTTATATCATTTTGTTCAGAAAAAATCGCTCTTTATGATGAACAAGGTTGCAACTC
Source organism: Uloborus plumipes (assembly GCA_038373865.1). Taxonomy (NCBI): domain Eukaryota; kingdom Metazoa; phylum Arthropoda; class Arachnida; order Araneae; family Uloboridae; genus Uloborus; species Uloborus plumipes. Next base: position 22,063 of record JAXGGA010017445.1, on the reverse strand, counting down.
AAAAGTGTAAAAAATATCCGCTAGGGAGCAATTTTTGGAGAACACTGATGTAACTCAAACTACCTTCACTCTTTTTAAATTGACGACATTAGTTAAAATACCATTGAAGTCAATCATGCTACATTAGAAAAGAGATTAAAATGCGGTTTTTTTAATGCTAGTTTCATTAAAATAGTCGCAATAGTTTTGAGCATAAGCGCGATAGAAGTTTCTGAAAAGTTAAAAATTGCTCTCCTGAAAAATGGGCTTTTTTGAGTTGCAGCGTTATTCTTCCAAAGCGACGATATGTTATCTTTCACCAAGAAAACTAAAAGCGGTTATCCGAATTTGACTACATGTAATTTCTATTTAGTATTGGGTCAATCCATGTGAGATCATACAGCCATGTTGCTCACTATTTTTGATTTTTAAAACTTTTTGCCTGTTAATTAACTGTTATATTGGGAGCATGAAACAATGGTTTAAAAAATTTTAAACCTTCAGAATTTTCTTTTGGCAAGCACTTTTCAGTAGCTGCGGAAGCGACTTTTCGTGAAAAGAGTACTTTGTGAAGATGCTTATAACTTTTTTATTTATAAATATATCAAAATGATTTAAAAACCACTTGATTGAGCAAAAAAGGATCTAAATTTCTATACCAGTTATTTTTCTGATAATTAGTAACAAATTTGTGTAAAATTGGCTTAAAAATAAGATTTTTTGTGTGAAATTTTACATTTTTGGCATAAAAATATTAGTAGAAATAATTAAGACTCACCCTTACTTTTTTTTCCCTTGAATAGATATCTCATAGGACTATTCCCAGAAGTAGTGTGAAACATTTGAAGACAGTCCTTTTTTTTATATAATTTGTCAAAGTTGGCATTTTGGAGAAAAAATGGTAACTTTGAGATTTAATATCTGAAAAGGGACTGAATGAAAATCTACAAAAATTTAACTGGATAACCTTCTTATAGTAGTAAATATGCAGCAAAAATGTTATGAGTGATATCGTTCTAGTTTTAGAGATATGAAGCCTCAAAGTTGGCTGAAAAATCTCATTTATTTTGACGCCAAAAAATCATCACATAATGCAAAATTAATTATTTTCATAATATTAGATGAGTTTTTTGTGGTATAAACTAACCCTTTTACCAAAACATATAATATTTAAATTTATTTTCCATTTACAGAAAGAAATAATTTAGATATTATGCTTTTATATATGCTTTTTTTCTACGTGTTAGTCATAAAAACATGATTTTCCACTTTAAAGCTGGGCTTTCACGGTCTTTATGCATCTAGTAAGCAAAGAACAATTATAGTTTTAATCTAACCTACAACTCTTCATTCATTTTTAAAAGTTTAAAGCGTTAAAACCCCCCTACAGCACCAAAAAGTCGCTCAAAATCCGAATTTAAGCTCTAGATCCTGCCATTTTCCGTGAGACTGCGTCTGTATAACAGCAGAAAATGGCGGACGTATTTTCGCGGAAAAGGGTAGGATCTAGAGCAGTGTTTCCCAACCTTTTCAAGCTCATCACCCCCTTCAAGATGCTGACTGACACCTATCGCCCCCCCCCCTCTTTTTTCTTCCTCGAAAAAACCATAATTTGGAGCAAGTGAACAGCTATAATATTAAAAATATAAGTACCTAAAGGAGTGGTAAATTCTTAAGTATAGGGGGGGGGGGGAATGGGTATTTAGAAGAGAAAATAGCAGTAAAAAAAGGGTAACGAAAACCGAAATTGTAAACATGTACGAAACCTCTTGTTCAGGCTTCAGACAATTAATTACACGTTAAGAAAGAAACAAATTGAAGTTCAAGCGCTTCCTCTTTGCACCTCGGATTAACCTTAGGGAGTATTTTATCATTCATTGTCAATTTTATGAATTTTCAGATTTTCAATTTATTTTCCTTCCAATTTTTAGTTTCAATGATTTTAATTACCCAGATTCCAGCGTAGAAAAGAAAATAATTTCTTGAAAAAATGCACTTCTGTATTTTGATAAGTATGTCAATGATCTTAGTTAAATGTTCCCCTTCAAATGATTATATCAGTTCGCTTTGTGAAAGAAAAAAAATAGGTATTTTAATTAATAATTAATATTTCTAGTTTAAAAGTGATTAGTCATAATATCTTTATTGCGTACATTTTACTTCAAATTAAAGTTCGGTACTTATATTTTTAATATTATAGCTGTTCACTTGCTCCAAATTATGGTTTTTTCGAGGAAGAAAAAAAAAGGGGGGGGGGCGATAGGTGTCAGTCAGCATCTTGAAGGGGGTGGTGAGCTTGAAAAGGTTGGGAAACACTGCTCTAGATCCTACCCTTTTCCGCGAAAATACGTCCGCCATTTTCTGCTGTTTTATACAGACGCAGTCTCACGGAAAATGGCAGGATCTAGAGCTTAAATTCGGATTTTGAGCGACTTTTTGGTGCTGCAGGGGGGTTTTAACGCTTTAAACTTTTAAAAATGAATGAAGAGTTGTAGGTTAGATTAAAACTATAATTGTTCTTTGCTTACTAGATGCATAAAGACCGTGAAAGCCCAGCTTTAAAGTGGAAAATCATGTTTTTATGACTAACACGTAGAAAAAAAGCATATATAAAAGCATAATATCTAAATTATTTCTTTCTGTAAATGGAAAATAAATTTAAATATTATATGTTTTGGTAAAAGGGTTAGTTTATACCACAAAAAACTCATCTAATATTATGAAAATAATTAATTTTGCATTATGTGATGATTTTTTGGCGTCAAAATAAATGAGATTTTTCAGCCAACTTTGAGGCTTCATATCTCTAAAACTAGAACGATATCACTCATAACATTTTTGGTGCATATTTACTACTATAAGAAGGTTATCCAGTTAAATTTTTGTAGATTTTCATTCAGTCCCTTTTCAGATATTAAATCTCAAAGTTACCATTTTTTCTCCAAAATGCCAACTTTGACAAATTATATAAAAAAAAGGACTGTCTTCAAATGTTTCACACTACTTCTGGGAATAGTCCTATGAGATATCTATTCAAGGGAAAAAAAGTAAGGGTGAGTCTTAATTCCTTCTACTAATATTTTTATGCCAAAAATGTAAAATTTCACACAAAAAATCTTAGTTTTAAGCTAATTTTACACAAATTTGTTACTAATTATCAGAAAAATAACTGATATAGAAATTTAGATCATTTTTTGCTCAATCAAGTGGTTTTTAAATCATTTTGATATATTTATAAATAAAAAAGTTATAAGCATCCTCAAAAAGTACTCTTTTCACGAAAAGTCGCTTCCGCAGCTACTGAAAAGTGCTTGCCAAAAAAAATTCTGAAGGTTTAAAATTTTTTAAACCATTGTTTCATGCTCCCAATATAACAGTTAATTAACAGGCAAAAAGTTTTAAAAATCAAAAATAGTGAGCAACATGGCTGTATGATCTCACATGGATTGACCCTATTGTTACTTTGAAACAAAGAATACAATAAAAAAAAAGTTTTAAAAATCAGTGACTATTATGTATTTAATGCATTTTTGATAATCCTGCGTTAATATTGTTAAATTTTCAGTGTTTTCTCCGTACCTAAGGTAACCTGATATGCGGTAGAACTCAATCAACAGAAAAAAATAGAGCTGTTAAATAGAATAATAGATTCATTTCCAAAAATTCCTGGTACCGGTAATTTTATACTGTCATTGAAGCCAGTGGCAACAAGCCCCAAACGCTAAAGTGAACTTCGCATGTTCTTGGCTACAAAATATTTAAATTAGATGTAAAAATTTAGAGTTTTTAATTATGGATGCTCTTCCCGACTCTAGAATTATATCTTGCTCTTAAGGTTATCGAGAAATATTTCGCAAATTCAGATGCGATGAAATTTGGAGCTGTGTTATGAATTATGAGAATCTTCGATGCAATTTTTAGTCTCTACAGACTAAAAATATTTGATGTTCTTGGCTACAAAATACTGTCGTCCCCGCTTAATCGGGTAACGGATAAACGAATACCCCGCTTACACGAATAAAACCGCCCGGAACCGAACATTTCCTCATAGTCACAATAGTCACAATGTTAAATATTGTAACGAGTCCGTAGCACCTTCAACTTTCTTCAAATGAGCAGTCCAATCTTGAGGAAGTAACTATAAATTTATTTACAAGTATATACACTATTTACAATAAGAGCAGAAAACAATTGCTAAACATCAGCAATTAAGCAGCAAACAGTACACTGTACAGTAATTTAGCACCACGTATCTAACGTGAACAGTAATTAAGCAATTACAAAAGCAAAACAACCATCCGCTCAAAGCGAACGAAAACGAGTCACCAGATCAAATCTGAAAATAACTGACTGGCTGTGTTCAAGGCCAGCTATTTATACTCAAAACGTAGTTTCGATAATGTTCCAGCAAAATCCGGAGTATTCCAAATCATTCATAACTTAAACAATTCCATTGAGAAAGTTCTAGCGATAAAAAGAAAAAGAAAAAAAAAGAAAACACTCCGAGCGAAAAATGTCTTCACGCTTATTAAATGCAGGGCAAGTGTAAAAACTACTAAACGTTACAGGGCCGGTATACAAGTGATAAAAGTGATATCTTCAGATACTTTTGCAACATGACGTCAGATAAAACCAAAACTAATGAAAATGAGGCAAGGCAGGAAAAACAACAACTATTTACAAGATTTGTAACAATATTGTTAATCTGCATGTATTGGATCAGCTTACAAAGTCCAACCTGATGTCTCGTCAGTGACCACAATAGCCAAAGTAAAACTAATTGCTTTATTCATGATGAACTATTTACAATGAATACCTTTCTTAGCACGAATGTCATTATGAAGGTACAATGCCGAAACTATCGGCGTAAAGATTGGTCGACTCAACCGAGTCGCCGATCAAATTGAAAAACAAGCACACGCCCAGCAAAGTGCCGGTAGCGAGCTTAAATGCTGCCGGCAATTTGCATATGCGTAACGTGATCTTGATGCAAGAACGAAAAACGTAGATCGAGTAAAAATCATATGCAAATTATGCATTTTAGAAAATTAAATTAACTCGAATCGTAATAAATATCCCCGCTTAATCGAATAATTTCCCCGGATAATGGAATTATATTTTTATCTTCCTTTGCAAAAAATTTTGCTAAGAAAAACGTAAAATAAAAAAGTGTTCCCACAAGACCTTGAAGCAAACAAACCACTATAGTGGACTGTTTCAGAAAATAAAAGTGAAAGGTGAAAAACAAAGTTACTTTTTTATGATTTTCATATGACCGTACAATATTTTTACTCAATTATTATACTATTTTGTTGTTAACTTTTCTTATTTCAAAATCTTTTTAACAATAACATTAATTATTTCCTTTATATAGCTATTTCTTTGTTATTACTACGTTTTAAGACTAAAATTGTCAAAATGGAAAGGTAAAAAAATGTTCCCCGCTTAATCGAATAAAATTTCTTGGAACCGACAGTATTCGATTAAGCGGGGCCGAGAGTATTTGAATTAGGTGTAAACATTTAGAGTTTTTAATTATGGATACTCTTCCCGACTCTAGAATTATATCCTGCTCTTAAGGTTATCGAGAAATATTTCGCAAATTCAGAAGTGATGAAATTCGGAGCTGTGTTATGAGAATCTTTGATGCTATTTTTAGCCTCTCGCCGAGCTCAGAAAGCAAATTCAGTGGGGAAGTACGTTTGATGACTCAATTTCCTAAGCCGTTTTTTTTGGGGGGGGGGGGAACAAATTGCATTATCCATGTGAGAAAATGGATGTTATTAAATGAGATTAACCATGTGATATCACTTGAACAGTTACGAAAAGCACATTAAAATGCTCATAGCATTTAATCATAGTATTTATTGAACACATTTGTTTATAGCCTTTGTAATGAAGTTGAAAGCATCACATGTAGCAGTTATTTTGCAAATTTTGAAATGTTTAAATTCAGGCTTCAACTTTCTTCTGATTGAATTTTTTAAAGTGTTGTCTTTTTCGTTACTTGTTTTACTTGTCTGACTAACCGCGATTCTACAATCTGCATTTTCAAACCGAAATGTTTAATGTTAAGTGTTTAACCAAATGTTAATATTATTAAAATCTGAGTGTTTATCTATCTATCCAGCTATGTCATCCTTCTCTTTTTTGAACGCCAGCAAACTAACCATCGAACCAGATATCAATAGATTCGTAATTTTTCAAGCTTCATGCTAACTGCGTGACTTTAATTAGCGGAGATTTTAATTAAAAAGTCTCCCCTTCTTGGTTCTTCGGAAAGTTTAGAGTAAAAAAAATACTGGTCACTTTGGCGGCTAGTATCGTAAGTAATTAGTGGTTTTTTTTTTACTGGTTTTCTTGAAATCTTGAACTTTATAGTATCAAAAGGGGATTAAAGGGATTTTCAGTGACTAATTGGCCAAGTGTTTTAATGAAACTTTTTAAAGACGTTTGGCATTACTGAAAAATTGTTTACTTACTCCAACGGGTACTTTTACTTAACTTTTTATTATTTTTGAAGGGACTTTCAAGGACTGTTAAAGTTACACGAGGAACAAATTTCAGGTTATGTTGCGCCTTTGCCGAAAACTTTTTCTTTCATCCACAAGCTTATTTCTTCACTTCTTTGCATGGAAAAAGGAGTGACGAAACACATGTCTGCAGTCGTTATTTGTTATTTGAATTTTTCACGTTGTTATAACTTATAATGTTTTAACTATTGACCTTTAGAAACTCTTTGTTTGGTTTTAATGAAGATTTTTAGGGACAGTTGAGTGTCACACTACGAATAATTGACTTTATTATAATGAAGTTTTTTAAAGGACTTTTGTCGTCGCTCTGTTGATGATTTTCAGGTAGTGTTGCACTTTTGCAGGTTATATTTTGGTCCATGAGATCTTTTCTTTGCTCTGAAACAGTTTTAAAAGAGGAACCTGTAACGCTGCTACTTTTTGTGCATTTTTGACGTTGTTGTTATTAGAATCATGCTCACTAGCGCAGCTAGAATTTCTTCCTGAGAGGGATGTTTTGATCAAATCAGTCCTTACTAGTGCAAAAACTACCATATTAGGATTGGCAACAATGTTAAAATTAAAGTCTCCATCTGTTGTTTTCAACCACCTCTCCCCTTTTTGTTTCGTCACTGACCATGCTGTTTCAGTATTTTTCATTCTTATTCAGACTCGAGTCCAATTTATTTTAACCATTTATGATCCGACGGGATTTTAAAATCCCATCAAAAAATCGCAGACTGAAAAGTTATTTTGCAGAAATATAACTTAAATAACAATTTTGAAGGTCAGAAAAAGAGCAATGTTTTTTTTTTTTTTTAATTAATTTGAGTTGTTTCTCATGCGTAGAAAAAATTATAATGAGAATGTTTCAAACTTTTTTGATGAATCTAAGTGACAAAGGGTTAAGAAAAATTTAGTGATTTGTTTTTCCATGACAACATTTGGACTAGTGAAAAAAAAAAGTGCCCCCTTTAACCCGCATGCATTGGCATGGTATCATTCTTGAATCAAGTCTTGTTGCCCTCTCGCGTGCAGCTGACATCAAGTTCATGGCGATAACGGTTCTTTTAAAGGGGGAGTGCAGTTGGCGAGAGGGTGAAATATGGGGGGGGGGGGGGGCAAAATCGATCGATCCGCACCGTTTCGCATGACTTTTTCTTTATTCCTTTTCCGGAGCTTTAAGGTTGAGTGGTTTGAATAAAATTTGACGATGGGGCGATTTTGATATGTTTCCCCCCGTTTCGAAGCTGTTTATTATGTTTCCTTTATATGTACCCTGGACGGGGGGGGGGAGATCTTCACGTCATTACTTTGCTCCCGCTTGAAGAGCTAGCTGTCAGGATTAAAATCCGCTCCTATAACCCGCATATATACGTTCTCGTTTGGGACTACGAAAGAAGTTGGGATACAGGCTTTGATGCTTTTCGTATCATCGAATGGTGCACAACTTGCGGCCCGCGGTCCGCGAACAGGGTCGCGTGGCCAGCTGTTTTGTATTGTGTTACACATTGAAAAGCACGGTTTATGACAATGTTCTAATTTGGAGCCAAACATTCAGGAATTGGTTTCTGGAAAACAGGCTGATTCAACGAAAGAAGCATTAAGTAATGACAACAAGACTTATTGGTTTTTAGCCTACTTTCCCGTTAAAAATAAAAGAGACGAAAAAAGCATTAAAATTGGCTTAATGCATCTAAAAAATGTTGCCAAGTCCAAAAAATATCGCCAAGTAAAAAAAATATCGCCAAGTAAAAAAAAGTCAAAAAGAAACAAAACAACGAAATAAATATCGAAAAATTAAAAATTTGAAAGTAGGGTATTGAGATGGGGAATTTGTGTGTCGGTCTGTCGGTCGGTCGGTCTGTCGGTCTGTCTGTCCCCCCCCTAATAATTTTTGAATGAACATTCCGATTTGGACGAACTTTTTTTTTGTTGGAAAGATCTCGGCGAGTATAGCTCATTCCCATATTTGATTTTTTGATTTGAACAATTTTTGGTTCAACTTTGAGCCGTTCAAACAACCGGTCCCGCGATACTAACTTTTGAATGAACAGTCCGATTTGAACAAACTTTTTTTTGTTCGAAAGATCTTTTCAAGGATACTTCATTCCCGTATCTACATTTTCGATTTGAACAATTTTTCGTTCAACATTGAACCGTTCAAACAAGCTCTCACCCCTAATAACTTTTGAGTGAACCGTCCGATTTAAACAAACTTTTTTTTGTTCGAAAGATCTCGGCAAGGATACTTCATCCCCGTTTTTAAATTTCCGATTTGAACAATTTTTCGTTCAACATTGAACCGTTCAAATAAGCCCTCACACCTAATAACTTTTGAATGAACAGTCCGATTTAAACAAACTTTTTTTTGTTCAAAAGATCTCGGCGAGGATGCTTCATTACCGTATTTAAATTTTCAATTTGAACATTTTTTTCGTTCAACATTGAACCGTTCAAACAACCTTTCCCCACCTAATAACTTTTAAGTGAACCGTCCGAATTGAATAAACTTTTTTTTGTTCGAAAGATCTCGGAGAGGCTCATTCCTATATTTCACTTTTCAATTTGAACCATTTTTCGTTCAATGATGAACCGTTCAGAAAAAATTTTAACATGAGCGCCTACGGAGAAATTTAAATTGAATGTTGATTCTGAACTTCAAGGCGGATTTCCTTCAAACTAACTTTGTAAGAAAATGGTTTTGATAAATAATGTATTGTAAAGTACTTTTCTGAATAATCTTCTGTGAGGACTCTGATTCCGACTCCGACTCCGCAAACATGGCGGAAATGCAGGCTCAGAAAAAATGACTGACTGGGCAGACGATTTTTTGTTTATTTATTTATTTGTTTTGTTTAATTTATTATTATTTTTTTTTTTTATCAGACGATTTTTTTTTTGTCAACAAAAATTTTTCATTCACGAGAGCATTTTATTCCTTATTTATATTTAACAACTGGCAACGGATTAAAAATGAAATTCAAGACATTTTATTAACGAACGACTTTTTTTTCTTTCTTTGATAAAATGTGTTTTGAAGTTCTTTGTATTTTTATTTTATTTATTTATTTTTTTTTCTTTTGAAAACGATTGTGGAATTTTTCTACGGAAGAACTATAACAGTTATTCTTTAAAAGGTGCGACAAAACTTTATTGACTCGTTTATTTACTTTTTACGTGTTCATTTCATCTGGTGAGAGGGGTATATTTTGCTTTTAGAAATCAGCTTTAAGTGCTATAAAGATATGTTTGACATAATTTTTAGTTTCAGATAATCAAGAGAATATTGATCAGATGCTAATGCCGATGTCGATGTACGGGAAAGTAGGCTCGTTTAGTTCTTGACAGAACTTCTTGTTAATTTTCTTTCCTTTTACCATGTTTCTTGGAAAATGCTTAAACATTTTGACATTTTATGCAGGGGCGCCCCGAACTAAAATTTTTCTGAGGGGGAAAATTGTCAATTTGCCAAATGAAGTTCCAATTTTACCAAATGATAAAATGCAAGCATGCACACAAGTCGTACATGTATAACATTTAGTGAGAAAAAACACAAGGCACCTTTTGAAAAACAAATCTAAGAACTAAAAAGAACAAATAATCTCAACGTTGCAATATTGTCTTCAAATTGCCGAATTGTCTGCAAAATGCGCCGAATAAGGAAATTATTGGGAGGTCACAGTGACCTCCCATCGGGGTGCTAATGATATTATGTGTGTTCCGGTCCGCGAGAACCATTTTAATGTGAGGTGATGCGCTCAAGTAGAAAAAAGTTGGACACCTGGTACAATCCAAAAGCATCAAAAACTGTACGACATGTGCAAAATAAGATTAATTAGCGTTTTAATGCACAAAATTTGCATATACTATTTGCGACACGTGTTTTAGTGTTGTAAGGAACCAGGGTTGCAAAAAACTTGCAAAAACCCGGCTGGTTTTTTTTTTTGGGTTTCTTTAAGATTTATTGCCGTTTTTTAGCCTACTTTCCCGTTAAAAATGAAAGAAAGACGAAAAAAGTAGTAAAAGTAGCTTAATGCATCTAACTACTCACTTATTACTACTCACTTTTTTAAATTTGCAGACAAACTATGTGTTGGGATGGAAGTGTATAGAGTGTAGCAATACAGCTTAATAAACCTTTACACAATGCCTACATATACTGTAGCATGCAGCCTCCCATGGAACTTCCTCCATGGACCATGGGTATTTAGTAATAATTTGTGCTCAATTTTCGTAGTTATTTGGATGAAGATGTAACATTTTAAAATGTATTTTGTAACATTATCTTCTTTTCCCGTAATATTATTCGAGGTCATTGCCCACTATAAACAAAACAACCGTTGGCATAGGCAGAAAAGAAATTGCCTTAGGGCCCTGCTCCACATTACGTAAAGTAGAAAAATTAAGCAGAAGCGTAAAATGGATTACATAGGGTCCCGGTACCCGGATAAGTACCCGGATTTTCGGTTTCTGCCTTCAATTTCGGTCGCGTTTTACGCTGATGTGGAGCATGGCACTTAATGTTTATATATATTTTAAATACAAGGGATAAAATCTTATATAAAAAATGCTGAATATGAAATAAAACTCACTAATTTTAAAAAACCTAATAAAACCCGCTTTTGTGCGGGTTTTATTGGGTGTTTTAGAGTGGGTTTTGCCCAAAAAAAACCCGGCGGTTTTTTTTCTGCAGGTGTTTTCTTTTGAAACCCTGCAAGGAACCCCCTTTTCAATGCAACAAAGTGTGAGCTTTAGGATGAAAAGCCATTGGAGGAAGCCAAATTTGGATACATTTGCAACACCTGTTAGTGCGATAGAACGTTGATTAATCTTACTTTGCTTTTTAAGCGTACAGAAATTTATTCAATTTGTATTGCATATGGTACGCAATTTCTTGCTCTAAAAATACTAATAAATATTTTATATTTTGTTTTGCGGGAAAGTGAAAAAAAGTGTTTAACCGCAGACATCCAAAAATTTAGATCTTAAGATCATAGTCTGTGGACCTTATTCAAAATTATTTATTTTATTATCCAAAAAAAAAAAAAAGTAGTCTGATTCATTTGCATGGTTGGATCTGACATTTTTTACAGTTCGTCACGGAGTTTTAAACTTTGACTTTTAATTGATTTATTCGAACAAAAGGAATCATTTTGTAGAATAACACAAAATATCAACTTTCTAAAAAGTTTTCTTGTACTGAAAAATAATGATTTGTTCGTGTTGCCATAGACTATTGTTTTTTAGTTATCGTTAGTATTATTATTATTTTATTTCATTTAATTATTTAAAAATAATTATTATTATTACTATTTTATTTATTTATTTTACTTTATTTATTTATTCATTGATTTTATTTTGTTTAAAAATTTGATTCTTCATAACACATAATAGACCTTTACATTTATATGACAGCCGAAAGTCAAAATTTAAGTTCTCGGGGGAAAAGCTCAAATACATGCGTCAAATCGTCTCATTCATGCAGATGGAATGAGACTGCTAAAGAGTGTAAAATAAGTAAAAATAATTGCTATCTCATAGACGATTAAGTTTGCTTTAGTTCAAGAAGAATTACCGGATGAGGTATACTTTTAAACAAAGAGATACAGTGCCTGCCACTAAAATCACATCTGGAAGAACGGAATCATTATTATATCAGTGCATGTTGAAACCATCCTTTAATAAAACCATTAGCGCCGTTTTATGTAATCAAGTTTTTGGAGACTGGAGAGTATGTGTTTAAAAAAAAAGGGGGGTGGGGTGAGGAGACACTTGTCTAAATAAAACAATTTTTTTTTTCTCTTCATTACAGAGGTTAACAGTTTATATCATACAGATTGAGCAAAAATCGTTCGCTAGAAAAACATGCCAAAACGTCAAGATTTAAAAATGATCTTTACTTAAAAATTCTGTTTCTCAAACAAACAATAAGTCAATATTTTAAAACCCTTGTGTCATTTAAAAAATATACTTTTTACATTTAAGTTAAATTCGAAATGTGTTTTAATTAACTTAATATAAAATATAGATAATAGTAATTAACTTATTTTATATTTTGGGAAAACTTTAAAACCTTTTCTTTTCGTAATTTCACATATGCCGGTTTATAAATCCAGCCTCGCTTAATGAAATCAAATATCCTCGGAACAAATGTGATTTTAATAAGTGGCGGACACTGTATTACTACTGCCTGAAACTGAACAAAAACATTCTACTAAAGCTAGTGAATGATATCGGGTCTTCCCAAATTATTACGATGAAGTTACGTTGAAGAATAAGAAACTCAGTTCCTTGAATTTAGTTTCCATTTGAGATTATGCAAGTGATTGATTTTGTGAGAGAGCAGCACACTTGGCGAGTCCTTGAGGGTTAATAAAGCCATAAATGGTATCTGCTTTTGAAGTCTGTATCTTTATATGAAAGCAATCCTTAAGAAACGGAATGAGCTAAGTTGTGCACAAAAGCAGGCTATTTTCATCCAAATGGAAGATCGACGTTATTATATACTTTAATGTAAGAATTGTTCTATATTTAGCTTCGTTAAGTAATATATATCAGGGCCGTAACCAGATCTTAGTTTCGGGGAGCAGGGGTGCCCATCCCCCCCAAGCTCAATGGTAACACCCACAAAATAAATAAATAATAATAAAGAAATAAAAGAAATCATTTAAACTAAAAAAATAAATTCATAAATTATTTTTATTCAAAAAAATCAGTAAGTAATTTAAATTTAAAAAATTTTTAATGAATGAATAATTTAATTAGTTTTAACCCCCCCCCCCTCAACTTGCGCCATAATTCCCCCCCTGTGGGCACCCTGTCGGAGAGAGTTTTATCAAACCTATTTCTCGTAAAATCTATAAAGTCAATAAAATTTGATTTCATGTTCTATATCCTGTTGATTTATGCTAAAAGGGTATTAACATGAAAAATTTAAAATAAAAAGACTCATCTTCTCAACGAAGAAAAATAAATCTGGATAGATTTTTCGCGCATTCGAAGAAGCACTTTTGAAATTTCTATCTCACGACACTAAAAGACAGGGGTGCCCATCCCCCCCAAGCTCAATGGCGCAAATCCCCCCCCCCCCCAAATTTTTCACAACATTATTGTGTTTTTTATTTTTATCCCTCTTCTTTATTTTATTTATTTTTTTTAATATCAATTATTTATTTTTTAAATATTATTTACTTTTTTCCAGCTTCTATTATTTTTTTTTACCAGCTGGAAGGGGGGGAGGGACCCCCCCCTTCCAGCTGTGAGAAATAAATGTAGTTACTTGTACGTGTACGGGGTTTTTTTTCCTCCCCATATTGTATTATGCCCCATTGAGCAAATTCTCCCCTATCTAGAAAAAAAATGGAAATGATTGATCTGAAAGGAGTAAATGAAAAATGAAATAACCGTATACAACATGAGTGTGTCGTAGAGGGTTTTTTTGGGGATTCCCCCCCCCCTTCAAAAAATAATTGGTTTTGGTACATATTTCATTCCTGCCAGTTAATAAAATTGTACTTTTTTTCATGAAACGACTATCATAGTACACATCGCTATTGTTGGCAGTCGCCCTTGGACGGGGCCGTGGTGGCCCGATCGGTAAGGCATTGGACTCGTGTCCGGAGGGACCCGGGTTCGATCCCAGCCGATCAAAGATCCACCGTCTTGATTAATGGTGGCTGGGAGGCGTTAAAAATGTCGTGGTCACAAAGTCCTCCAAGTGAAACGATACCTCTGGGGGTACTGGGCCTAGGGTTTGCTCGACCCTAGGTTCTGGTTCAAAATTAAGAACAGAGCTCTCTTCAGGGCCCTATCCCGGTTAAACCACGAAGCTGTGGTAGGTACGGGGGACCCTGGAGTGTGAAATGAAATGAGTCGCCCTTGGACGAGTCCACATTGAAATCGGTCGAAAATAAAGATATGGAGGTTGCTAGTTGTTTGTTTATTATACTACGCAGCAAGGTTTCCTGACACTGACGCCACGACGGCTACGCGCGGAAGAGAAACCTGGGGAAAAACGAGTGTTGGTAAGCTCTTGTTGGCTGGTGCGTTCGATTCGAATGGATGCAAGCTTCTGAGCTACGCCACTCGTAAAATAGCAAATAATTGAGAGTTTACGGAACTTACGATAAATTAAGGCTACATATGAGTGAGTTTGATAAATTGATTTGATTTCTGAAGCGAAAGGTTTGATTTCACCCAAAATTCGGACATTGCTCAAGGAACTACTTCCTTCGCTTGGTCTCAGCTAATATCTCCATAGTCAAGTAAGTTGCTGCCGAGTATAGGGTACTTACATTTCACCTGAAAAAAAAAAAAAAAAAAACTCGCGTTAACTCCTCAATAACAAGAATTCCATGCGGTATTTGCGACTCTACGGTCAAAAACACGGTTCGGATATGGAGTACATCGCCCCCCTCCCCTCCCCACACAAAGAAGTTAAATGCTGGCTGTACTCAATGGCGGATACAGGGGGGCGGTGGGGGCAATCGCCCCTCCCCTGGGGAACTCTCCCCCGGAAAATTTTCAACATTGAAGTTCAAAAATACATTTTTGGCCTATTTTTGATTCTAGAGAAAAGGAGATTTGGTGCTTTCCTCCAGAAATGTTTCGATATTGAGACCGAAACATTTGTGGTCAACATTTGTAACCACAAATACATGTACTAAAGGGTGAGCAAAAAATAAATAAATAAATAAAATAAAATTAACCACCCCTCCCTTTAAACATTTCTGGATCCGCCCTTGGCTGTACTGGTGGTATACAAAAACACTTTTGGTGACTTGTTTTTGTAGACTGAGTTGAAAATCGGTACTGGAATCATCCTTTTAAATTCCAAGCGATTTCACTTCACAGCAATTTATTGGAAAGCAAAAGTGCCATGCATGAACTCCAAGAGTTGTGAAACGAAGCACTTGGCGGTTGACATTTTCACTGGCCAACTTAAGTTTTTTGGATAGACGACTTTCACCTCACGACTTTTGCAGAAGGCAGTAAAAAAGACTGCCACACAGGGGCCCCCTTCTTCTTTCACTGCCATTCCGTTAGTGAAGGGTTCTTTTCATGCGTTATGTGGCAACCATCATCTTAAGACTCGGCTTCAAATTTCACTCCTCCCGTTTTCCCCAACCCAATTAAAATGTGCACATGTATTTTATATTTGGCGACTTCATAAAATAGGATAATGTACGGTTGAGAATGAGCTAGAGATGCAAAGCTTCCGATCTAAATTATGAATATTTTTAATACGCTTTTAGAAGTTTCACATGTGGGTTTGTTTGTATGTTTGTATGTAACTCTGAATAAAAGATAAATTTCACGTTCTTTATACAGTCGACGCTCGATATAACGACCGTCTCCGTCCTACAGAAAACGGTCTTTATAACGAGTGGTCGCTATAAGAGGTAGAACATAGAGCATATTGGGATACAGTTGGGGGTTTTATCACCGGTCGTTATATTAGGATGGTCTTTATAACGTGTGGTCGTTATAACGAGCGTCGACTGTATTAGGATGGTCTTTATAACGTGTGGTCGTTATAACGAGCGTCGACTGTACATCTAAAAATAATATGTTTAATGCTATTATTACTACTAAAGGCTAAACTATATTACGTGTTGATGTATCACAAGTGTTTCAGTTGTTGTATGTAACTCTGAATAAAAGATAAAATTCACGTTCTTTGCTAATATGAAAGCAATATTAATAATAATAATAATAATAACCCATTAATGCCTGACATTTTTTTCCAAAGATATTTTGTATAATAGGTACAAACAGTGTTTAATGGACAGGAAAAATAATTAAAAAAATATCAAGTAAAAAATATTTTTTTTGTTCATTAAAGAATAATCGTCCCTTAAAAGTTACGATAGACCCCAGAGGGTACATACTTTTTTTACTCCTTTTTTTTTCTGCCTACGATATGATATTTAAAAAGACATTTTATAAGAAGAAATAAAATCATCAATGAACATAAGCTGGGAATAACTTTGAAAACTTAGCTTTTTTCCTTGAGATTGTGAACGATGTCATTTTTGATGAAGATCACATTAAAACAGCTACAGAACACGCTTTACAATAGTTATGTGCTGCAATCTGTTAATAACGAATTGAAACAATACCAAGGAACAAATTGAACACTATTATTTGGTTGAAATGTTCATTTTGGGGAAATTCAGACCCTTTTCTGGACCGTCCTTATAAAGGGACGCTAGGCATTAATGGCTTAAATACTATTATTAAAACTTAAGGCTAAACTATATGACATGTTGATGAATTATAAGTGCATGTAAACTTAGCGGGTATTCAATAATTTTGAAAATCTCCTTTTCTAGTTGGATTAACTCTAAAAGTGTATTTTTTTAGTTTTTTAAAACTATATTTGGGATTATTTTCGGCGATTATTATAGGGGATGTGATATGAGAGGTCAAATGTCTATGCTAGCTAACTTAATCATAGCAAATGTAGAAAATATTGTTACAAATCTTGTAAATAGTTGTTGTTTTTCCTGCCTTGCATCATTTTCATTAGTTTTGGTTTTATCTGACGTCATGTTGCAAAAGTATCTGAAGATATCACCTTTATCATTAGTATACCGGCCCTGTAACACTTTGTAGTTTTTACACTTGCCCTAACTTTGATAAGCATGAAGACATTTTTCGCTCGGAGTGTTTTTTTTTCTTTTTATTTGCTGGAATTTTTGAATGGATTATGTAAGTTTGTGAATGAACGAACACTCCTGATTTTACTAGAATATTGTGGACATTTCTTTCCGTGTATAAATAGCCTTGAACACAGTTTTTAGTCAGTCAGTTCTTTTCAGATTTGATTTCTGGAGACGCGTTTTCATTCGCTTGGGCGAATGGTTGTTTTGCTTTTGTAATTGCTTAATTACTGTTCACGTTAGATACGTGGTGCTGAGTTACTGTTGAGAGTACAGTGTACTGTTTGCTACCTAATTGCTAGATGTTTAGCAATTGTTTCCTGATCCTATTGTACATAGTGTACATACTTGTAAATAAATTTATAGTTACTTCCTCAAGATTGCAATGCTCATTTAAAGAAAGTTGAAGGTGCTACGGACTCGTTACAATATTTTACACATAATTTTTGGTTAAAGGCTGAGGGAGAGACGTATAGTTTCGTTAAGCTTAATAAAAAAAAGTTGATTTTACGTAGCTGGAGTATCCAAACACTAATTTTAATGATAGAAAACTGCGTCTAAAACTTAGGTTATGTGTTGATGTCATCATTTGTTTATTTTTATTAGCTTTTATCAAACTTGATCTGTTGTTGAAGAAAAAACGTTTTTAGTCACTGCCCCAAGCAAAAATAAATAATTGTTACTGGAAAAGCAATTTTGTGAAGAAAGTAAGCGAACTAATTTCAAGACCAAGAGCGCCCCGATGGGAGGTCACTGTGACCTCCCAATAATTTCCGTATTCGGCACATTTTGCTGACGATTCGGCAATTTGAAGACACTATTGCAACATTGACATTATTTGTTCTTTTTAGATTTTAGAATTGTTTTTTTAAAGATGCCTAACGTTTTTTCTCACCAAATGTTATGCATGTACGACATGTGTGCATGCTTGCATGTTATCTTTCGGTAAAATTGGAACTTCATCCGGAAAATTGATAATTTTCCCCCTCCCAGGAATTTCAGTTCGGAGCGCCCCTGTTCAAGACTGAACTTGTTGGCAACATGTCCCGCTGCATCTGTCAATTAGCTTAAATAACTTCAAGTTTTTATCTTGTAAAATAAATCCCACTTTTCGCATTTGTTGTATTCGTATTTGTCAATCAACCACACTCGACCCTCATCAGGTACGAATATAACAGAACTTAAGTAAGGATATATTTGTCAATTTCGGACATTTAAATCTTTTTAATTTTTTTTCGTATGTCGATGCTTTTCTTGATCAGAATCAGTAGTTTAAAGGCATTTTTAAAAGTTTTTCCCCCTTACTTATCATTTGTTCTTTTGGGAATGCATTTGAAATTGTTGAGAACAAAGGCAGCTCCAAACTTGTCACAAGATGTAATTATTAAATTGATATTTTAGGAATCTATTTACCCGAAAAAGTTAAAATAACACACTAAGCGATGAATAATAAATGAAAAAAATCGAGAGAGAGAGACAGGGGGAATGCTGGGGTGTTGACATTTGAAAATGTGGCTCTGTCTTTTTTTTTTTTTTTTTTTCAACATGAAATAGGCATTAAATGTTTAAACAGATATGTTTTAAATAACATTCAACCTTATCACTTTATCTAATTGAGAGAATATTGATCTGATCTGACACTAGAAAAACCGATGTCGCTAAACGGAAAAGGAGATTCGATTAGTTCCAGACGGAACCGTTTGTTTTTGTTGAATTATTACCTTTATCTTCTTTTCTGTTTCCCCATTTTCAAAAGTTTCATACGCGTGCAGCGTTGGCGTTACGACAACGAGTCTTAAATGGTTATTTATCAATTTTTTCATAAGAAGCAATGGCGCCAGACGCCAAAACTTTTAATGTTTTAGGGAAAAAAAAAAAAAAAAAAAAAACGTGGAAAAAAAAGGATCTGCTTCGCGAAAACCATATTCGAAAGCGAAACTACTGACTAAGAAAATGTTGGCACTTTTTTACTGCTTCCTCCTCAAGTTACCTAAGTGAATGCCAATTGGATCAAATATATGGCGCTCTGAATTCTTAATGAATTTATTTAATGACATTCAAGGCATTTTGTTATCGAAATTTTTGGCGGCTTGCTAACATTTTATCATCATCGTGAAATATTAGTAGTATTTCGAACAGTCGTGTCTTAAATTTTTTCCCATGTTTTCCACTGAAAAAAATTAGAGGAATACGATGTATAAAATAAATATAAATAATGGAGTTTAAAATGTAACATTCAAACAATAAAATAAAAAATACATATTAAAGCAATAACTTAAAATATGCAACTAAACAATTGCGTTTGAGGGAAAAAAAATGATATATAAAATTTGTGTGCTAGCGGATCTTTAAAATAATCTTATGAAGGTAAAATGTTAAATACTTTCCGCTTCTTTGTGGGCGCTTGCAATCGTGTCGCTGTTGTGAAGAGAATAATCAATAAGAGAAAAATCATTTGTTGTAAAACATTATATTAGAATTAACTATTTACCTGTCGGCTATTTATAACTCAAAGTGCAACAAAATCAATTCATAATGTTCCATCAAAAATCAACTGTCTAATCGTTCCATCAATTTTTATTATTTTTATCTCATTTTTCATTTTACTTCAGTTCAGTTCAGTTCATTTCATTGAAACCAAGAAAATTCTAAAAATAACCTGCAGACGATCGGAAGCTTATAGTTGCAAGAATTTGAAAGTCTAAGGCAGGGATTCAAGTGAAACAGCACTGCGATCGCTTCGATTGCAATCGCTACTGGAAATGAACTACATTATCAGCAAATTAACTTGGCACTGACGTCACTACGAACAGAGCCAATAAGAGCTCACAAGCAGTCACCGATCTCCTCTTATTCGTCAAGTAGGCTGTGACGTTTTATCTAGCTCGTTTTTCATAGGCAAACGTCACGCTGACGTCACGATGTTTTTATCAAGAAACGTTCTAATGTCATTCATTTCCAGTAGCGATTGCAGTTTGCGATTTCCTGTTTCACTTGAATCTCGGCCTTAGGCAGGAATCTAATACCTTTAAACGAGCAATTCTTGTATATATATATATATATATATATATATATATATATATATATATATATATATATATATATATATATATATATATATATATATATATATATATATATATATATATATATATATATATATATATATATATTTTTTTTTTTTTTTTCGGATCTCGAAAACGGCTCTAACGATTTTGATAAGATTTGGTATTCAGATAGAGTTTTGGTTTTTGAGTTCATCTACGTCGGCGTTTTTTCTGTAAAAACGCGAGTTTTCACAAAAAACCCCGTTTTTTTTATGCCTTCATTGAAAGTTTGAGAAGCTTTTATTTCGCCATTTTGTTTATGATTACTTTCATTGTTATTGTTTCCGTGGCGACCACGTTTTGTTTGCATTGGATTTCTTATTTAATCAGATCAGCGCGAGTTTAAATTTTATGGTATTTGGCAACGTTAAATTGTTATTGTTTTTGAAATGTTAAAGCAAGGCTTCACTAGATATAGTCTCTTATACAGGCTGTTTCACTTATTCAAAAGTTTTATTATAACAATAGATTTCATATAAAGGCAGGGATTCAAGTGAAACAGGCAATCGCAAATTACAATCGCGACTGGAAATGAATTACATTAGAACGTTTCTTGATAAAAACATCGTGACGTCAGCGTGACGATTGCCTATGAAAAACGAGCTAGATAAAACGTCACAGCCTACTTGGCGAATAAGAGGACATCGCTGAGTGCTTGTGAGCTCTTATTGGCTCCACCCGTAGTGACGTCATGCCAATTTAAGTTGATGATAATGTAATTCACTTCCAGTAGCGATTGCAATTCGAAGCGATCGCAGTGCTGTTTCACTTGAATCCCTGCCTTAATCACATCAACGTAAATTTAAAATTGTATGTTATTTGGCAAACGAGTTGTGGCAACACGTGATAATTAGATAATTATTATTGTTTTTGAAATTTAAAAGAGATCAATCAAAATAAAGTTAGAATTGGGTGTGGGCCGCGGTAGTCCGATCGGTAAGTCGTCGGACTCGTAACCGGAGGGTCCCGGGCCGATCATATAGAGGGAGCCGAGCCGATCAAAGATCCACCTTCTTCATTAATGGTGGCTAGGGGACGTTAAAAATGTTCGTGGTCATAAAATCCTCCAAATGAAACGCTACCTCTGTGAGATGCTGGGCTAAGGGTTTGCTCGGCCCTTGGGCCTGGTTAAAAAATGAACAGAGCGCTCTTCGGGGCCCCATCCCGGTTAAACCACGAGTTGTGGTATGTACGGGGAAGAACCTTGGAGTGTGAAGTGAAGTGAAAGTCAAAACCAACTGTAACCAAATGCGTACTGGAGAACAGGGACTCCATTCCATGGGACATGCATCCATTCTCATCAACCTCTCCCGCGCTTTCGGCGCCAAATGAAATGAAATTGGGTGTGATTTTACGGTGAGCATGGATTAAATAAGGTTGTGTTTTTTAAAACAAATTACGGCTGTTTTAAATGCGTAATTGCAACCAAAGGCAAAATATGCTTTTCAAGTTTATCTAAATACGTACTTCGCATTTTAGAAAAAAACACGAGTTTACAAACCTCTTTTTTTTTTTTTTTTTAACCGAGTGGGCTCGGTCCCCTGGTACTTCAAGTGAAACACGGATGATCGCAACTCACCAATGCAATCGCAAATTCCCAAATTTGGATACGTTACAATCGCTACGAGATGCAATTCTAATGTAATTCGACTTCCAGTAGCGATTACAATTTGCGATCGCCTCGAAGCGATTGCAATGGTGTTTCCTTTGAATTCAGCCCTTAGGCAGGAATTCAAGTGAAACACGGACGATCGCAACTTACCAATGCAATTGCAAATTCCCCAATTTGGATTCAAGT
>JAXGGA010017444.1:0-24340 GCA_038373865.1 Uloborus plumipes | reverse complement strand
TTTGCATTCCAAGAATCTGCATCCGCGAAATGTTTTCTATAAAAACTCGCCGATTTTAAAAATCGTAGAACGTTATTTCTGAAGTATAGTAAGTTGAAGTGATATCGTGATAAAAACAGGCTGGAAAAAAGCGGAGAGAAAAGGTTTGTTTCTATCTCTTTTAAGTGGATAAGACGAGCAGATTTCAGATCAGCCAGACCCCATATGGGTCATTTTCACCATATGCTTACATTTAAAAATTTTTAAGTAATTTTTTTTAACTTGCTACTTTCTTTTAGAAACACTAACAGATGTTTAGTCATATTTTAGATGTGTGAAAAAGTAATTGGTTGCACACTTTGATGAATAATTAAGTATTCAAATGTTGCTGTAAAACTTTAAGTTGCAAGGAAAATTGTCGTCCGTTACCATACAAAATCAATATGAAATCTCACTTTTAAACTATATCAAAGAACCTGGAACCAACTTCATTTGAAATTATTTGCGTCCCTGAAGCTTAAAACGATGTTTGTGATGATTAAAATATTGATTAAAAACTGTAAGGTAACGGATTTGACCAGTAACAGACTTGACAATTTCAACCAAAATGTCAAATTATGGCTAGGTTGTCGAATTTAAAAATTGAATAACAATATGCATTTTCTTAGAGTTGTATAATAAACAATATTTAGGGGTAAAAGTTGAGAAAAAGTAAAAATTAATACTAAAGTCTTTGGTAACGGACTTGACAAAGAATAAAAATACGCACATGGAAGAAATTTTGTGCGAAACGCCACAGCAATACTTCTCGACTCAGGGAAACAAAATGGTTACAAAATAGTTACGGGGTCATTTTCACTATATGCTTACATTTCAGAATTTTTAAGTAATTTTTTAACTTGCTATTTTCTTTTAGAATCACTAACAGATGTTTTGTCACCTATTTTAGGTGTGTGAAAAAGTAATTGGTTGTACACTTTGATGCATAATTAAGTGTTCAAATACTGTTATAAAACTTTAAGTTGCAAGGAAAATTGTCGTCCGTAAACACCCAAAATCAATATGAAATCTCACTTTTAAACTATATCATAGCTCCTAGAACCAACTTCTTTTGAAATTATTTGCGTCCCTGAAGCTTAAAACGATGTTTGTGATCATTAAAGTATTGATCAAAAACTGTATGGTAACGGACTTGACATTTGGTAACGGATTTGACCAGTAACGGACTTGTCATTTCAACATAAAATGTCAAATTATGGCTAGGTTGTCGAATTTAAAAATTAAACACCAATATGCATTTTCTTAGAGTTCTATAATAAACAATATTTCGGGGTAAAAGTTGAGAAAAAGTAAAAATTAATACTAAAATCTTTGGTAACAGACTTGACAAAGAATAAAAATACGCACCTGGAAGAAATCTTGTGCGAAACGCCACAGCAATATTTCTCGACTCAGGAAAACAAAATGGTACGAAATAGTTACGTCACTAGTTTGTTAGGCTTAGGTTAACTGAATACGTGTTACCATCTTTTGACTGCAATAAATACCTTTTTTAGCTAAAATAATCTTAGGGTTACGGACTTGACAAGAACTGCCGGACAAAATATATTCATACATTTCTTAATGAAAAAAAAATACTATTGTCAATATTTATTATAAATATCATACACTAATAGTCAATATATAGAAATACTTTGTTGTATATACTTTTTTATACAATTAAGTATATGAAAAAAATAGTTGAACTTGCGAAAATTGCAAATGGACAAGCGTTTTTGCCTTGATTCTCATTTTTAAAGACTTATATAAAAATAAATAAATAAATTTCAAGAATTTTTTGAGTGATAGAATTTTGTTTGGGGTATTGCTTGCAGAAAATAATTGTTGGCATTGAATTTAAAATATAAGTTATGCTTCAAAATCGTCTTTTTAATCTCCGGACAGCAAATGTAAGCGAATTTTGAAAATGACCCTACGCACAGTGGAGTATTTGAGTGAAAATCCTGGCCAAAAGTCGAAAATGTAAAGTTTGGTCAATCTCACTCTTCTATTCGTTTTCGGACAACTGATTAGACACTACGTCATAATCTACAACATAAAACCCCTTCCACTTTGATTAAGACCCATACGAATGCTTCAAACTCAGTCGATGTGGAATCTGCGCTGCTGTTTTCCTGGAAGCTTCGTTTGTTGCTTACATTCAATGCGCTGTATTCGGTGGCTTATTTCGAAATTATAGAATAACACTAATGAATATGGAAGACGAAGCTATGTACTTTAATATGATGTGCAATCCATGTAGAATTTGCTTCGGGAAATATTTTTTTAATAGTGGTTTACACAACTTAAAAAAAATCGCTCTATTTTCAGTAATTTTTTTAAAAAGAAAGGTTTTTATATGGGTTCCGGGCATTTCCGGACGCAAGTTCGGGTATCAAAATTAAGCTTAAGGTTCCCTTTAAACGTATTTGAAAAAAAAAGTTGCCCCTTTTTGCCCCATTTTGCTTAAAATAGGTTTAAACTGAATGAAGTAAATTTACGTTTTTTCTTTTGGGTTTGTACATGTTCGTTTTTTTTTTCAACATCTTCTAGGAAGTTTATAGAAGCTACAAACAAATCATTGTATGAGATAATTAAAGAGTATCCATCTAAAAAATTAGACGAAAAAGTTATATATTTGCTGAAACAGCTTGAAATAAGAACCAAATGTCCAGAAAGTGAACTTCATGGTTTGAGTAGTTGAAAAGGTGTTTTTTAGTAGTTGAAAAGGTGTATACTTTTAAATAACGTCGAACTTTGGAATGTACCTTGTACACAATAAGAAATAAAGCGAAGAATAGATAAGCTATCCCGTTTTGGGGTACTTTCTCCTATTTTCCAGAAATTTTAAAAGTTCATACTTTGATACAACATGACAAGTTGTTGCTTCATCTTTTTCTGGAGGAAGGGAAGGGGGGGGGGGTACACATCAAATTACCACTATGGATGCCACGCGTGTTAGTTACAGTAATCATAGTGTTTTTTTTTTCTTGTGCATGGTTAACTTAGTATTTTAACGATTATAACCGATCGATTAAGTACTAGAATTCAGAAAAGAAAAAAAAAAGGTTCAAATTTGTTTTGCACAGAACACTGGGCTATGTAAAAAGCATTTTTTCTTTCATTAACTAGTGTTAATTACAGTGCATTCTTTCAAATGACAAGAAGTACATCGCATTAAAGCGCTTTCTTATTCCATTTTTGCTCCTAACTAGATTTTGGCGTAGCCAGCTGTTTCGGTAGGAACGCTCTTGAACGCAAATCGGTGAAAATATTTCTTTCACCTCTTTATGAAAAAATTCATTAAAAATCAATGGAGCAAGATAACTTCACCGTTTTTGCTTTAAATGAAGGTGAAATGTTTATATTGTATTCTTGGAAAAGTTTCAGAGCAATAACACCCTTAGATTCTCGGATGTATGAATTTTAATTTACGTTGATTGATAAATTAAGAAACGTCGAAAAAGTGACCTCTCTTCGAAAATTCCCGGAAAATCGGGAAATTACGTTAGAACTTCAAACAATTTAGACTTTTAAAGACATTGATTTGCTCTAAATAGTGATGCATTGTTTTTCTTCTTACGTTTACTAGAAACCTTTTTACGGTCGTAAACTCGTAACAGTCTAAAACATGAAAAAAACATTGAATAACTTTTTTTCTAAATTAAATTTTTTAAATCGAGCTTCGGATTACAACATCTGACCTTTCAGAGAGCTTGTGTACCAAGTTTCATAGTTGTAAGCTGGATAGCTTCGCTGTACAGCGCACAAACGCACAGCAGGGTATTCCCTTCAGAAGAGCGAAAATTCCGAAATAGTTTTGGCCAGGATTTTCAGTCAAATACTCCACTGTGCTACGTCACTAATTTGTTAAGTTAACTGAATACGTGTTACCATCTTTTGACTTCAATAAATACCTTTTTTAGCTAAAATAATCTTAGGGTAACGGACTTGGCAAGAACTTCCGGACAAAATATATTCATACATTTCTTATTGAAATAAAATTACTATTGTCAATATTTATTATGAATACCATATACCAATAGTCAATATATAAAAATAATATGTTGCATTTACTTTTTTTGACCATTAAGTATAGGAAAAAAATAGTTGAACTTGCGAAAATTGGAAATGGACAAGCGTTTTTGCCTTGATTCTCATTTTTAAAGACTTATATAAAAATAAATAAATAGATTTCAATAATTTGTTGAGTGATAGAATTTTCTTGGAGGTATTTCTTGCAGAAAATAATTGTTCGCATTGAATTTAAAATATAAGTTATGCTTCAAAATTGTCTTTTTAACCTCCGGACAGCAAATGTAAGCAAATTTTGAAAATGACTCATATAAATGTACCAAAGCAAAGTTGCACATTTTGAATATTTTGTCTTGTAGCGTGGGGGCGCAGTTTGCGCTGCTCGGGGTGTCTATCAAATTTCCATTTTTTAGTCTGTTTGGACTTGACCATTTTTTTTTTTTTAATCAGTCAAAATGCCACCCCACTGGCTGCTGTGCCCGTGGCAAGAGCCACTTCTGCCAAACCCTAGCTGCGCCACTGATCATCATTGAGAAGAACGTATATAGAAATGGTTGGGGAGTGAAAAAATATCGCTAAAATTTATCGTCTATTGTCTCCCTTTGTTTTTATTGGGAGATGAGCAGCCAATTCGTTTTGCTTATTAAATTCGCCATTTTAAAACAATAAGAATTAGATTGTTGTGGTCGTCGAAATGAAACATTTTCTTTCGAAACAATAAAGCAAATATATATATATATATATATATATATATATATATATATATATATATATATATATATATATATATATATATATATATATATATATATATAAAAGTAAATAAATATAAATAAATAAACAAATTAAAAAAAAAACCCGCACTGCTTTACCACTCATGCATAAGTTCATCAGAAAGAAGAAAAAAAAATATAAAAAAAAGCTTTATAAATTTAAAGACTATTTCTAATTATATCTTTATATATTGACTAATTCTAAAGTAGCAAACAAAATTTAAATTAAAAATTTGAGAGACGAAGTAGGCGGTGTACAGCTTACTGTGAATAGTTTCAATGTACCGCCTATTTCAGGGTACTCAGGTTCTAATCGGAGTAAATATAGTAATTACTTTGATAAAATTTGATCATTGCACCTAAATCACAATATGTTAGCTGTTCATTACACAAAAAATCATCAATTCAAACAAAAACATCAAGATAGTGCTTGGGTCAAGTCTCCCACTTAACTTGGGTCAAAGCTCCCTAAACAGCTTTCTTTTGTTTATCCTAATTTTTAAACAGTTTGCATTAAAATTATATGCAACTACAGGGCAATTCCACGGTAACTTACGTTACATTTCGACCAACTCTTTGGCATTTAGCACCTCAGTACAGAAAAATATTGTTATACAAACCTTGTATAAAAGCATTCTATGAAAATGACAGTCAAAAGCAAAATTAAAATGCAAAAATATTCGATGCATTAAAATTTTACAAAATTTAGCAGTCAAAAATAAGGCAGTAACTTAAGTTACACAAAAAGGGAATGGCATAATATGAAAATTGGTTCTAAGGCAAATTTCTGCTCTAACACAGCTGTTTTCTCGTTTGAAGTATAATTTATCAGTTCCTTATAATGCTTAGGAATTTATTTTCATAAATTTAAAAATTTATTTCAAAAATTGAGAATTACGGGAATTTTTAACTGTGTAACTTATGTTACAGTAACTTACGTTACAAAATTTACTTCCAAACATATCTTTATTACAAAAATTAATGAATGAAAATTACAGCTTAGTTTACTTCAAAATATTGAAAATTAACAATTATGAATGAAATTTATAAAAATTTACTACCAAATTCAATGACCAATCAAAAATATTACATAACGTAAGATTTTTAAATACATACTAGTCGCTGTTATTAAGAAGTTCACGTAGTTAAATTCGTCGAATCACGTTTTCTTTCTTATAATAAATTTCATCTGTTGTTTCTGGCCATTTATTATAGGTTCCAACAGCAGCCATTACTTTTACTTTGAGCTTGTTTACTTCAATGATCGTCACAACTGTAGGATACAATGTATTTTCGTACTTCATCACGCACCATTCACCGGCTTTAATCTCTGTTTTTTCTTCTTGTTCCTTGAAATACTTAACTAAACAACACCACACAGTTTGTAGGTTTCTAGTTCTTAAATGGTGATTGTCAATATGCGGATCTTCAGAAAATAGTTTTGATAAATTTTGCTTTTCCTAACATATTTCAATACCATCAAGAGTGACTTTTATTTAGAAATCTGTAACATCCACATGGCTTTTCTCATACCCCTTTTACACTGTTAAAATAAACCTGAATTTTCAGGAAGATTTTTACTGATTTTAACAGTAAATTTCCGTTTTCGTTTCAAAACAGAACTTTTCCTTGAAAAAACGGAACTATTCCGTGAATTACCAAGTTGGAGAAACAAAAAACGGAATTTACCCGGTTTTGTGGTTGAAATATAACCGAACGAGAGAGTTAGAAACAGTCTGAAGAGACTTGGCGCGTGCGCAGAAACGACGGCAGCATTTTTTTTTCGGCAGCATAAATGATTCATAACTGAATCAAAGTGCGCAGCAAAAGTAACGCAAAGTCATCGAGAATTAATATGCATGTTTAAGCTTCTGTGAAAGCGACTTGTTTTATTCGCATTAGCATGGAAAAGAGGACATCTGTGTCTCGTCGTTTGGATAGCTACTTTACAAAAAACATCACAGTCGAATGTTATTTAATCGTGTTCCTCAGGACGTTATTATGTGTGCCATTTTGTTTGAATTTGAAAATGCTTCGTCGAAGAGCGTTGACTATTGTTAAAGCATTCGAAGAAGAATTATTCCAGGATTCTGCGTAGTTAATCAAATTGACTGGAAAAATAATTTGGATCTTTTCATCTGATTATTCGGTGTCCAGCATTTCCTAGCTCAACATTTTTAAGAAGACTTCGTTTATCGCAATGGATATAATCAAAATGGGCAACAAAAGGGCGTGTTAGTATATTTTAAAATCTACTCGCTCTATTGTTGACTTTTTTGAGCAACAAAAAATTTTAAAATTTTTATTTAAGAGGTAAGAATTTTTATTTTTGTTACTGCTATTTTTATTTTAATCTGAGTCCAGACTTAACAGTTAGTTATTTCATGATGTAAACCAATTGTGCATTTTAGTAGTTGCATGTATAAACTTACTGGTGCTGAGGGTTAGTAAAATTTAGTGAAATGATTTTTGTAATTTTATATCAAGATTTAAAAGCTTAGTTTCAAAACTTAGCTTTTTTACTTTATGACTTTACTTCGTTAATGTGACGAAATTAATGCTGTCAAAACTACGAAAATGATTGTCAATTTGACGATACTTGGATAAAGAAATATTTCGCTACATTTGACGAAATTCATCCCCAAAAAAATGACGAAATGTTCGCTCGGGGTATATTCTTGGAAGTGATTTCATCAAAAACAGAGAAAATTCGTTAATTTTGAGAGTGCATTTCTGAAAGTGTTGATCACTATGAACACCATAACGTAAATATATATGAAAATAGAGGAAATCAGTAACAATACAGGATTTTTTTTTTAAGGAACCACGTATGTTTCAAATTCAGAAAGGAAAAAAAGAACTTTCGGAAGAACTTAATTTTTATTCAAACATAAGAGAAACTATTTTTTAAAGAATGCACCTTGTTAATACTTTTTAATTTTTTGAAGTTATGCGCTCAGAAATACTATGCATTGATCATTCCATCTTCAAAATATTTGAGTATTTTATGCGAGATTGATGTAATCTTTTCAAAAAAAAATAATGTTATTTTAATGAACTAAAATTTTTAATGAAAAAAAAAAAGCCAATTCTTGTATTGCTTTAGTATTTTTTTTAAAGGCAAGATGTTTAAAAGTTTGAAGTATATGAGCGGATTTTTTCAAACTTTTTCTAAAAAACAAAATTCGTGAAAGTTTTAAGTTTACATTTATAATTTTCCGGTGAGCTAGTTTACGCTCCTTTTTTAATTGCTCTATTTTTCTGTTTCTCATTTTCCCATATTTTAATCACCCACATTTTTACGTTATAGGCTTATACCTATACGCTTATACTTATATATGCAAGATGGAAAATTATTGAAATTTTGCAAAATAAACAAGCGCTTTTATAGCAACTTAATATTAATAGCAAATAATATATGAAAGTTTAATAAATTAGTCCTTTAAGTGGCGCAAAATGTGTAGATTGGAAAAAACAACAAATGAACAAATTGAAATTTTAAGAAACTTTAGAGAAACATTTGAAAATTTACAAAACAATATAAACATATAAAAAGAACAAACGAAAAAGATAAGGCAGCACATTACCCATGTTTGTTCTTTTTATATGTTTATATTGTTTCGCAAATTTTCAAATGTTTCTTAAAATTTCAATTTGTGCATTTGTTGTTCTACACATTCTACGCATTTTGCGACACTTAAAGGACTAATTTATTGAACTTCCATAGATAATTTGCTATTGATATTAAGCTGCTATAAAAGCGCTTGTTAATTTGCAAAATTTAAATAATTTTCCATCTTGCATGTATACATATAAGTCAAAGCGTATAGGTCTATAACGTATAAGCGGGGATAATAAGAACCGAAAAATGAAGAACGGAGAATTACGAAACGAAAAAATGCCTAACGGAAATATAATTAACGAAACGGAAACACTCCGGCAATTCAGCTGCCGTATATTTTTTCGTTACTTTCAGGAAATTTTTTTAACAGTGTACAGTGCATCTTTTCTGCAGGGTTCAGTGGCATTTTAATGCAGAATAAAATACATTTCACCTGTAAGAGATAAAATATTTTTATATTTGTTTTTTCCAAAACATATTTTAAAACTTTTTGAAGTCATTTTTGAATAATTTATAGTGAATTACCTCCTAAATATTCTGAATGCAGTGATATTGTTTAGAGAGAATTAATATCTTAAAAGCCAAAACGAAACATGTAATTTATAATAGAGAGATATTGTAATCTTATTAACAAATAGAGACATTTTAATAAACATGATTAATTTAAATTATGTAAATACAGTACAGTTAAAAGATTTTTTGAATAAATTACTCCTACTAACCTCTTAAGTTTATTTCACAATTTTACTTTCCTTATAAACACAAGTATTTAAGTTCTATTTAGGTAACTTACATTACCTGCATGTGTCGGTAACTTACATCACACGTTTTAATTGTAGCACAAAAAATTAAATAAACAATATTAAAAAAAAACTTTAACTATTTGCTTAATACACACTTAGAAGATAGAAAATATAGCATCGTTAACATTGCGTTGCCCATTCTTTATGCACATCATGAACTTTTACATGTTTTTGGTAACGTTCGTTACATAGAACAGTGCATTTTTGAAGTTTACATAAATCACTTAATTTAAGTGAAAACATTCGGTTTAGCAATTCACAATTTTGAATTAAAGTGTAATAATCAATATTCTTCCTTTAAAATAGTTATCTAAAGAAAAAATGGAAACTTACCAACGTTGAAAGATTGATCATTTGCTTTACCAAAAGTTAAATATTCCATTTCCAACTTCAAAGTGCTGCCAAAACTAAAAATACTATATTCTTGACAAAAAATTAGTATAAATAATTAACTTTTAACATTTTTAAACCAAAAAATAAGCAAAACAGACGCATTGCTGTAATTTGATTTTCCCAACGCTTTTCCACACTTGCATGGAACCTACCCTACTGCATATCATTATATAGGTGAGAAAGTGACGAACACACATATACTTCGAAAATTTACTTGCCTTAAAATTTAAATTAAAGGGGTAAAAAAGTATAATTTCCAGTCAACGTGTAGGAAAGAGCAATTTTTTGACTCATTTTGACTACTTCGGATTCCCTCCCCAAAGGATGCAAATATATAAAATAACCTTCTATGTGAATTCCTGAGCATCAAAGAACTTCTGTTCCAAGTTTGGTAAAGATGAAACTCAAACTGTAGATTTGTATGAGGAAAACCTCTTATACAAAGTTTTGTCCCCATAGAGGAACGAAAACTCGCATATGGGCGATTCTCTGTAAACTCGTCATTTTTCACACGAAATCTGTCCGGGTATGGGTTTTTGAAATGTTCGTATAATTATGATACTATTGCTCAGAAAATGAATCTATTACTTTAGTTTGAAAGAGGTCAATTGAAGCTTGTGTTTTTCTGATAAATTGTGATAGGGGGTAAGTCCCCCGCGTGGTATAACTAGGCAGGGGACTGCCAGGTGACTGTGTTTTTGCTCTTTATTGCGTAATATCTGCAAAACTATTGGAACATAATTAGTTATGAAACTACCTATAAATTTAGGCACAAATCGTGAACATAATAACTAATATGTTTCATAATTAAACTAATTGATATTAATAAAATCACTTCCCAGAGGACTGTTTTTGCAACGACCCCGATGCATACTTTCATCACAAATGTGGTTTTAAAACTAAACAAAGTATCGTTTCAACACCGTTCTTAGCAATTTCAGCAAATTCACACTGATTGCTTTAAACTTCATGTCAAAAAACATTTGCAAGAGTAACAGATTTTTTTTATTGGACCTTTGAATTTGTCTCAAGGGACTGTTTGAAAAATCTCCGGACAGAATTTACATGACAATGTTAAGTTTTAGAAATACGTAATTAGATCTTATGTAATGAAAAAAATATAGCTTCATTATTCTATTTTTAGGTATTAATTGCCAAATTTATGTAGTGTT
Organism: Uloborus plumipes; assembly: GCA_038373865.1. Lineage (NCBI taxonomy): Eukaryota > Metazoa > Arthropoda > Arachnida > Araneae > Uloboridae > Uloborus > Uloborus plumipes. Next base: position 13,524 of record JAXGGA010017444.1, on the reverse strand, counting down.
GATAGGATTTTTGGAATATTACCTTGAAGTGTTAGACAATACGATTGGGACAGCCAGGGGACTGTGTTTTTAATTTCTAGAAAAAAAAATTAAATTGTTATCGCTCCAAATACAATTGGGCCACAGAGTATTAATGCTTTACTTGTATTAAGCGCGATAATTACTTTATTACACTTTATTATTTTTAAAATACTCGCTCCGGACAGCAAATTACCAGTTTACAGAGAATCGCCCATATGTGAGTTCCTGAGCATCAGAGAACCTCTGTGCAGAATTTACCAAAAATCTGACGTAAACTGAATTTGTGTAAAGAACACACACACATACGCTCACAAATAAACTGTCATTTTTTAGGCATTAGTTAAGTTAAGTAGTTAGGCAAGTAAATTAAGGTGTTCGAAAAATCGCAGGTATTAGTAAAGTACAGGTTCATAAAATCAAGTATCATCAGTTTTATATATATATATATGAACATATATACGCAAATGTATTTAAAAAAAATGAAAGAGCAATTTTTAAATCCTTATTTTCAGCTTCTATGTAAGAAATACAGTATCCGTGAAAAACTACCATTTGTCCGTCTACCGTCTATTTTTTAAAGCGATTTTCTTTCGTAAAGAAAGTTCAAATCGTAAAGAAAAGTTACCTGGGGAGAACCACAACAGTATTTTAAGGAAACCAATCACTGGACATTATTGTGCCCAGTGATTGGCCTGCGCAAAAGTGACCGTAAAATTTCTGCTGAACTGGAATTCTTTTTTCAAGTCGTATATATACTTCATTTCGAAAATAATCGGATGGTTTCGTTTGATATTTCGTTGACAGTGTTTTTAGGCTTCGGTGGGGCAATTTGATTTTGAGACATGGCTGTAGCACCTCAAACGAATGTACCTCATTACTGGTGGGCTCCGTTGGATTATTCAGTGTTGCTTTATGATCAGCACATTGGCATGTCCCTTTCGGATGCAGACCTTCACGAGGGCTCGTTTTACGAAATGTACTACATAAGACCGCGAACCCGTGACAATGTCGAAAACTCTGGTGTGTCTCAGGTTATAAATGACGATGAAAAATTCAAAGCTACGTTGGATGTTCGCAATTTTAGCGAAGATGACATCCGTATTCGATTAGTCGGCAACATCGTAGAAGTCCATGCGCAACATTCAGATAAACAGGATGATTGTGGTGTCATTAGACGCGGATTCTGCAGAAAATACTTACTTCCCCCTGAAGTGGAGCCAAGAAATGTGAAATCAACTCTTATCAATGGAATTCTTACTATTGAAGGTCCTAAAGAACCTCCAGTTCCGTTACCAATTGATGTTGAAGTCGTAAGTGAACAACAGGATATTGACAAAGCAAGTGAAGATACTTCTTAAATGTTGTTTATATTGGACACTAGCCCGCGCATTTGTCATCCTTTCAGGTAACTTTTTCGATAGAAAATAGGTCTGTTAAAATCTGAATGTGCCGAGAAGCAAAACTGTGTTGAACAGAAATTTCTAAATTTTGTGAATATTAAATTTTTGTTATGATCTTGATTTGTTTTATGTTCTTTTAAAATTCTAATAATTCTTTAAACCTTTTTACATCGTGTAGAATATAATCTAAATTTTCCAGAACATATTGGAGTTCTGAATATGTTTTGCAACCTTGTCTAAAACCTAGAACTCTGCAAAGACAAAGTCGGCGGAATTAAGAAGTCGCTCTTAAACTAACACAGTACAATTAAAGTAACATAGTATAGCGTGCTTACCTATAGTATTCCAATACGATACGTGCAAATAAATAGAATTAACTCGTTGTACTCTTTACAAGCTGATGCATAAAATTGTTATAGAATAGCTGCACTAGAAAATTAATTTTAAATATTAATTTCGGAATTGCGGTTAAAGCATTCGTATAATTTAAGCTGGGAAATGATTCCGGTTAAAGCTACAAAAAACCATTCATGAAATTAAAGTGTTTCAACTACAGTCGAGCCCTCTTAATGGAGTAGCCATTTTGCCACGAAATAATATTCTAATAAGCGGGGTATTCCATTATCAGGGATGAAAATAATGCATTACAACGGTTTGGTATATTGAAAATGTATTACATTTAGCGGAATATTCCTTTAACCGATATTTTAATATGCGGGCTAGACTGTATTTTTATTTTAAAACTATGATGCCCAGTATTTTTTAAGTATAATTTTAGGTGTTAAACTATAAAAGGGCAATTCCATGGTGTCGGACGTAAAAAATGAAGACAAATTTCTTAGTTTTAATTCCATTCACCAAACATAATTGTCCGTTATATCCGGAGTGTAAGCTATTCAGAGGGAACACTATGGAACAACCTAATAAAAGGACTGGGATTCAAAGAAAGCTTTTGGGAGTGTCCGTTTCGGGAAGTTTTAAATATATTTTGTTTTTTGGTCAAGCATAGGGATGCACCGATTAATCGGCAGTACCGATTAATCGGCCATAATCGGCCACTTTGCCGATTATTGATAATCGGCAAAATTGGGCCGATTAATCGGCGGAAAAAATATTTTTTAAATATTATTTTTTAAAGTTAACCATTACTAAGAAATTATGACGAATAATTTTATTAACAGTAATAATAATCCTCATCGTTGATGTAAAGTTTTTAACACATTAATTCTCCTATTTTGAATAAAAATACACATACTTAATGTAGCAACATTTTTCATGCGTCGATACTTTTCTCCTTGCTTTTAGATAATCTTCAATTTTCACAAAGAATAAAAGTCTTGAATTACATAGCTATTAATAATTGAAAAATTGAAACTGAAAGAACTTCAAAATTGGATTGCTCACCATACAGACTCCCCTCCTTTTTTTTTTTTTTTTTTTTGAATTTTCATGTCTAGTTTACATAATTAGCAATGTGGTAATGCAATATTATTGACAATAATATGAAAATTAGTTCAATGAAATTTGATAAAATTTTGAAATTATTTTAGGAAAATTAGGAAAATGGAAGAAAAAATGAGGAACTATTTCAAAAGTTAGAATTGTAAAAAAAAACGAAGAAAAAAGTGTAACGGTGAAATTGGTAGTACTGAAAACAACCATTTTAATCATTTATCGGCTTGACCGATTAATCGGCCGATTATCAACTGCCGATTAATCGGTAATCGGTAATCGGCCAATTTGCTTATCGGTGCATCCCTAGTCAAGCAATAAACATACTGATTCAGGATACAGTAATTTCTTTACTGTTGTAAAAATTTTTGATAAACCATGATCAAAATCGTTTTGTTATTCTCTTAGTGCTTCTGGTGCAGCCGTCTCTGACGTTAGAGAAGAGGACAGGGTTTGGAATTCTTTTCAGGAAAGTAAAATCGAAACTGAAGGCTTAAACCAGTGGTTGGAAAAACTACATTTCTTTTGTAGCGAACTACAACTACAACTACTTTGTTATAAATATAGCGACTACAAACTACTTTTGAATTGTAGTCGCTACTTCGCTACTTTTTAAAAAATAAATAAATAAAAAACATACACCGTTTGATAATTGACGTGAAAAATTCGAAAAGTGGTTTACATTAATAAATTAGCTCATCTGCATATGGAACAGAACTGGGAATTGTCTATGAATTTATTTGTTACTTTTCCTTTTTGTACCCTTTTTTTTTTTTGCTAAAATTTGTTCCTTTTAGATTTTTTTTATACAATTTTTACGAATATTCGCCACAAGAAAAGATTCATAAGAAGTTGAAAGATTGAAACAATTCAACATTCAATTCTTTTTTTTTTTTTTTTTAATTTCTTGCCAGGGAATATTTATGAATATGAAAATTATTTGAAGGAATATAAAAATTAAGATGCCAAATAAACCAATGGCATCAAACCTATAAAATGTGTTTCGTCAAAATGATGTATCGAAGATCAGCCCTTCTTTTTATGTTTCTTATTTCTCACTGCGGTCAGCTGCTGTACTCGTCCAAGATTTGCACTTCAAAATCGATTAAACCTTGTTTTTCACCTTTTCACCTTCTTTTTTTTTAATTTTTTTCATTTATTTATTTATTTTTTTAATTTAAAATTAGTTTCCAGAAATCGCTACAAACTACTATTTTTTGTATCGCGCTACTCAGTACTCTACTTTTTTTTTAAAAGCAGTGCACTACACTACAAACTACTGAAAAATGTAGCTACTACAGTAGTTTCGCTACTTGTAGCGCGCTACTTCCGACCACTGGCTTAAACACGCAATTTCAAACTATTTTTGAAGAGGTTATCGAGAGAAATGTTCATGACACTCCTTTGGAATTTTTCCGAAATTGAAACGCAAATGTGAGCCGTCTTCGATTAAGTTAGAATTGCAGCACGGGACTCTACGCCTAAACAGTTTTTGAAACTGAAATCTTAACCCTTTAACGGGCACAAGCCGTTTTTCTCCAAAGTTCACATTTTGCATTATAATTAGAAAAATAAAGCTCATTTATGACAAAAAAATGTATTTTTTTTTGAAATTTTGTTGTTGGGGCTTTTGTTTTAAAGAGGGTTGAATAAAGTTAACCACCGTCCATTACAAGCAATGACATTTCACTGATTTATTCAATAGAATAAATGTAAAATACAAATAATTTCGCAAGTAAATGTGCATTCGTTGTAGAACTATTCGTCATTAGTTATTTCGAATCACACATTTTTTAGTTACGCATGAAATAAGTGATAGAAAAACAAAATACAATGTAAATCACCAAAAATACTTTTAGTTTGTCTGATGGAACAACATGAAACATGGAGCAGCTCATAATGGAACATTACATGTTGTACATAAAACTTTTGTGCGTTTCTAGTGCGTTTTAAGTTCTAGCGTGGTGGTAAGATATTTACCACTGCCTTGAAAAGGGTTAAACCATAGCTTTAGTGTATTTTGATATCGGTAGAGAAAGGGATGGGTTTTGGGTTTTCCATCTTAAAATTTTCCAGATTGAAGCCTCAGAACTTTCCAAAATTGAGGTCCTAAAAATGCATTCATAAGTCACATTTGAGAAAAATCAGAAAAAATTTTTATTCAGAGCTCTTCCCCCTCCCTCCCGGAAAACTTTGAATTTTAAATTATTAAAGTACAGTGGATGAGGGTAGGAGAAAAGGAATGCGCTTTGATATTCTCTTCTGAAACATTTTCAAAATTGAAGTCACAAGTCGAATATTTCCTCTTGATTTTAAGTCCTAAAAACGTATTTGCAGATTATCTTTTATAAAATTATGAAAATTGATGCAGTTCAGAACTTTCTCTGGAAGTATTTCAACCCCCCCCCCCCCCAAAGAAAAAAAACTCAAGTGTAGGTGATCTTTTTTGATTTTAAAAGAAAAGGATGGGGTTCATAAATTCTCCTGCGGTATTTTCCCGAAATAAATGTCCTACAATGCAATTTTAGGATCTTTTTGATGCCTCCCCGTGATGTATGTTTTGAATTTTTATTTTATATTAATTTATGAAATATTTACTTGTTTGTTTATTTAATACTTGTGTAATTGTTTAATAATTTTACTTTGATTTATTTTTTACGTGTGTGCAGACGGAGTTTTCCTCCGGGGAGGGGGGGGGGCACTGTCCTCCCGGACTGACGCCTGATAGAAACACTGATTTTGAGGTGGTTTAGAAATTTATATCCGACTCAGGACCGTCATTTCGAATTTTTCCAAACGGGGGGGGGGGGGCAAAAGGTGTATATACAATGTAAATTTGCTAAAAAATGGCAAAAACCAGGCCTACTTACATGTAAATGCATTGCTTTTTCAAAGTCGGGTGGGGGGGGGGGGCAATTGACCCTCCCTGAAACCCGAAATGACGGGCCTGATACGACTCTAACCTTAATAGGTTTGTGACCATGAAACAAAATTAAATTAATGATACGTGTTGGATGTTTGTTTCATCTTTCGAATTAATTAAAAAAAGGGGTGCCCCGAACTAAAATTTTTGGGAGGGGGAAAATTATCAATTTGCCGAATGAAGTTCCAATTTTATCGAATGATAAAATACAAGCATGCACATTGCACACATGTCGTACATGCATACCATTTAGTGAGAGAAAACATTAGGCATCTTTAAAAAAAAAACAATTCTAAAAACTAAAAAGAACAAATAGTCTCATTGTTGCAATATTGTCTCAAAACTGCCGAATTGTCGGCAAAATGTGCCGAATACGGAATTATTGGAAGGTCACAGAGACCTCCCGTGACCTCCCATCGGGGCGCTCCTGAAAAAAAGACTAAGTCAAAAAAAAAAAAAAAAGCAGTGAGTTTTGAAGTAAAAGAAAAGTGACTAAAACAATCTTCGTGTTTTGGTGTGTAAAATGTGAATTTTTAAAATCAATAGTTTCTTTGATTAAAAAAAAAATCGTGAAGTTTTAAACTTTCACTTTTTATTATTTTTTATTATCATCTTTAAGCAGAAAAAAGGCAAACACTTGCTACCCCCCCCCCTCTTCCCCCAAAAGACGCTTTAATTTACCGTGATTTTAAGTAGTGTTGTTCATGCTGCCATCTGTTGATTATAGCTCTGACTCTTCAATCATTTTAGCAAAAATCACTTACATCCTTTATTTGTACACCTTGAACTAGTGTTTCTTTCAGACATTTTGCTCCGGGGGGGGGGGTACTTTGAGACTCCGGAGGGGCAAAAGATTGGCGCGAATCCAGCGGGTCACGGGGGGAGGGGGGCAAAAATAGCCTAAACTGCAATTCGGGGATTTTTTTGGGGGGGATCTAAAATTGTAGTTTTGCCCTCCTCCCCCCTTTCTTATAATGACCTCCTTCAAAAACAAAAGTCAGCTGGATTTCGATAAATTTGGCAAACCCTCCCCCTAGTTGACCCCTGAAATTTCACTTGCCCCCCCCCCCTCCTTTTTTGACTGACCTGCCCCAAAGCTGAATCCGCTGTTGCCAAAGGCGTATTAGAGGGAGTGGATGATAACATCTCCTTGCCTCCAAAATAACTTAAAAATTTCTTACTCTCAATAAAAACTTTAATATTTTGAAACATCAATTCGTAAATTTATCTTAATGATTGGCTTATCCCCTCCCTAAATAAATTCCTATGGGCCATCATCCCCATGGGAGAGGTGATAAATGTTTAAAGAACACGGTTTTTGGCTCGGTGATTTTTCGAAACTGAAATTCCAAAAACTTTTTTGTTCCAAAAACAAAATTTTGCTAGATATTTAAAAACATTTAGGGGAATTTGGACCCACTCCCCAGAAAAATTTCTAACTTGAAGCCCTAAATGCACAAATGTATAGGATCGTTCATGTTGTTCGGTAAGGGATGAAGTTCAAGATACCACCCTCAAAATATTTCGATATTGGCCCAAGTAGCACACTTCGTTTTTTAAAGGTTGTAAAATGGTTATTAACGTTGTAACAATGGATTAAAAACGTTTATAAAACGTTTTTTGTGCTACCTGGGGGAGCTCTACATACGCAATTGTAGCTCATCAGAGATGATATTTAAGGTAAGACCCCTATAACTAGGTAGAGGGGGGTCACAGACTCTCCCTCCCCCCCCCTTTTTTTTTGCAAACTGAAGGCCTAAAAACGCAATTGTTGGTATGTGTGAGGAAGTTAGAGAAAGGGACAGGTTTTGAAACTCTCTTCAAGAAACTAAAGTTGAAATAAGTCCTAAACGTGAAATTGTAAGCTATGTTTGATGAGATAGGGGAGATAAATGTGGTTTGTGAAACTCTTTTGTAACTTTTCCGAAATTGAAGTCTTGAAAAGGAAAATGTAAGCCGTCTCTTATGACGTTAGGGTTCGAAACTTCACGCAGGAAAAGTTTTTAAAATTGGAACATTAAAACACAATTTTAGTGTATTTTGATGGCATCAAAGAAAGGGATGGGTTTAGGACTTTAGCTTTTAAAATTTTTGAGATTGAAATCCTGGAATTGCAATAGTAAGTCATTTTTGGTCGATTAGTGAAATTATAGGGTCCACGAACTCCCCTCTCCTATATTTTTCCAAAATTGCATTATAAACCATCTTTGACAAAAGTTAGAATTTTTAAATTTTTAAAAATTGAAGTCCTAAAAACGCATTTCTAGACTCTCTTTTATAACATTATGAATATTAATGCAATTCAGGACTCTCCCTGGAAGTGTTCTGAAGTTGAATTTCCCCTCACTTTCAAAACAAAAAGCGCAACTGTAGGCGATTTTTGATGCCAATGGAAAAAGAATGAGGTTCGCATATTCTTTCCCAGTATTTTTTCCGAAACTGACGTCCTAAAGGCCGTATCATACTGAGCAACTTTTTCCCCAACTCCAATTTTTCCCTCAACTTTTGCGAGCGTGACGTCATCCACTCTATTGTTCCGCTAGCCTCAAATTTTGGAGAGCGGAGGCAAAAAATCGGGCAACATAAGCGGTTTTGGCCAGTATGAGAGCAGTATAAAATTGGTGAAGATTCAACATGGCGGCTTCTGTAGCTGAGTACACTGAAATGGAAAAAATGAAGTGGACGGTAGAGTATGAGGCTTATTTTATCGACTTAATTCACCCGCACAAAGCTCTATGGGACACAACAGATCCTTTATATATGAAAAAAACGTACAAAAGACATCTGATGGTAAGGATGCAGAAGGAATTATGTGGGCAATGGCCGGCTGCAGCAGCACTTTTCATCGTCGGTGAGTATTATAACTTATTTTTAATTCTGTGCGCGACTGTTACAAACAGAACAATTATAAAATTGCTTTAAAATATAACTGTAGTTGTTGTATTTCCGAAATAAATGTAAAAAGTGAGATATTTTTTAATTTTAAGCTTGGTTACTGAATGGCGGTAAGCTTGGCGACGTTTCTATTTAATGATGCCAAACTATTTATACACTCAGACACATTGAAAATAGCGACCCAAGAAGAAAGCATCGGATTGAAATGAAATTTAATACACATAATGATACAGATGAGAGATGCACTTGATCTCAAAATCAAGACAATTGAACGAATACAGGGTGTGCAAGGACACAAATACAGAGCAACTTCAATAGCGCGTTGGACCACCTCTAGCTGCAATACATGCCGCCACACGGTCCGGCATTGAGTTGATTAGACGGCTGATGTTGTCCTGAGGCAGATGGGCCCACAAATTTGTAACAGCCATCTCCAAATCACGTACAGAGTGACACGATGGCATCTGGCGTTTCAGCTGATCCCACACTTGCTCTATAGGGGATAAGTCGGGGGAGCGGTCCGGCCATGGAAGAGTCTGAAAATGACGTAGGAAGTCTTGAGTAACTCTTGCTGTATGCGGACGAGCATTATCTTGCTGGAAAATTGCCCTGGGAGACCATTTAGGAAAGGTCCTGCATGGGGTCGAAGAATATTATCAACGTACCGTTGGCCGGTTAAGTTTCCACGCATCACAATTAGATTGGACCGGCTATCATAGGATATGGACCCCCAGACCATTACACCATCTGTGCGGGCAATGTGACGTAGAACAGTGTGGGAGGAATTGTACCGCTCACCTGGGCGCCTCCACACCGGTATACGGTTATCATTAGTCCCTAAAACAAACCGAGACTCATTACTAAACACAACTTTTTGCCAATCTGTGATATTCCACATTGATCTAGCCGTATACCGGTGTGGAGGCGCCCAGCTGAGCGGTACAATTCCTCCCACACTGTTCTACGTCACATTGCCCGCACAGATGGTGTAATGGTCTGGGGGTCCATATCCTATGATAACCGGTCCAATCTAATTGTGATGCGTGGAAACTTAACCGGCCAAAGGTACGTTGATAATATTCTTCGACCCCATGTAGGACCTTTCCTAAAGGGTCTCCCAGGGCAATTTTCCAGCAAGATAATGCTCGTCCGCATACAGCAAGAGTTACTCAAGACTTCCTACGTCATTTTCAGACTCTTCCATGGCCGGCCTGCTCCCCCGACTTATCCCCTATAGAGCAAGTGTGGGATCAGCTGAAACGTCAGATGCCATCGTGTCACTCTGTACGTGATTTGGAGCTGGCTGTTACAAATTTGTGGGCCCATCTGCCTCAAGACAACATCAACCGTCTAATCAACTCAATGCCGGACCGTGTGGCGGCATGTATTGCAGCTAGAGGTGGTCCAACGCGCTATTGAAGTTGCTCTGTATTTGTGTCCTTGCACGCCCTGTATTCGTTCAATTGTCTTGATTTTGAGATCAAGTGAATCTCTCATCTGTATCATTATGTGTATTAAATTTCATTTCAATCCGATGCTTTCTTCTTGGGTCACTATTTTCAATGTGTCTGAGTGTATTTCAGTTAATGACTTCTTGAATTCAACTTTGGAGGTAAAATGTTGCTAAGTTCTGAAATGACCAAAACTTTATGAACACAGATTGCAGTTTTGAAATGTTTTCCCTTTTCATCCTTTTTTTTTTTTTTTTTGTCATCTTGTTTAAAATAATAACGTCCATGAAGTACTCTTATTGCAACTATTTCATTCATGTGCATTACATTGCAGGAGTTTTTATAAAATTATCTTTCATTTAATTATACATATGAATTTTAAGTGCTTTTGCAATGACGGTATGCACATTGCTTCTATTTCATCATGAAATATATGCAGTGGTTTCCACGCAGTCTACTTATTTCAAAATAATCTCCCATTTTCTGACAAAAAGTTCTATTATCATAACAAAAAGCTTATTTACAGAAAACTATATTCTTGTAAAATCATTAATTTACTGCATTCCAGGGACCAGCCGCGGATGGAGCACCCCTCACCGGCCCGGGCATTTATCACAGACCGGCCCCTGATATATGTATATATAATGTTCGTAAATTTTAATTCAAAATTATGCTTTCTTTTTACATTAAAAAAAATTTCAATGATGAACATGCAAATTTACACACAAACCAAATTTTTTTTCTATTTAATATAAAACCACTATGCGTATACAAATTCCAAAAATTTACTTCTACAAATTTTTAATACTTACAGCTACTCCGATTATACATAAATTTAAATAAGTAATTGAACATTGAAATAATGGTATACTATTACTACGCATTCGATAGCGTACTGCTTCTCGTAAGAAAAATTGTGACAAAGATCAACTAATGGAACTTGAACACTGATCTGTGATCTGGCTCTTCGTAATCATTTGTACAAAATCTTTTTCTGCATATCCATTTTGAACGTACATTTTAAAAGCTTGAAGGAAGACATTGATTTTGAAATTTCTTACACTCAACTGAATATAACACAGGATTGAAATAAAGCTATGGTGTTTCGTATGTACAGGGTGTCCACTCCTATCGTGGACCAATAGCTAATTTCTAAACCGTTAGAGATAAGCATATAGTTCATTTAGGAAAAAAATCTCCAAATTACGAAAGGAATTTTAGGTCTATTCAATGTTTTTCAAAAAATCAAATTTTGAAAGAGTTACGAAATTTAAATTTTTATACAGCCCCTCAGTTCTATCAATCATGTTTAGTAAAACATTCTTGAACCTATAACGTTTAAAACTAAAAAAAAAAATCACTGTTCTACCACAAAAATTGACCGAGTTATGACGTTTTGAAAAATCAAGATTTTGCATTATTTCATGACGTCATCGAGGCCCAAGGGCGTAGCCAGGACTCACGTTAGGAGGGTGCAAGCAGTGGCACCCCAATAGGAGGTCACTGTGACCTTCCAAAAAGTTCTTATCCGATACAAATTGGCTGTTGAAATTTGAAAACAGTGAGACAGTATTGCAAGGCTGAACTTCTTCATTTTATTTATTATTTTTCTTTTTTTTTCTTTAATTAATTTATATATTTTCGTGATGAATCACGTCTCTTTTGGTAGACATAGATAAGTATGCATTCTTGTATTTTATTTATTTATTTTTTAATCATTCAGTAAAGTTCTGAGTTTTATTCGGTAAATTAAAAATTTTCTCCTCAAAAACAGGCAAGCTTACTCTCATTTTCTGAAAAGTAATCAATACTAGATATAATAACGCAGTTTATATAAAGTTCCTAAAAATTAGCATAAAAGTCAAATTTTCAATAAAAACAGAAAGAAAAAAGTAAGAAAGAAAGAGAAAAAGGACTTGAAATTCTATTTGCACAAAAAAAGGATGAAATTATGAACTCAAAGAAACTATACTTTATTCAGTCATGCACACCTTAAACCAATGGATGGTATAAAATATTTCTAAAAGAACAAAACAGTAGTTTTTTATAAAATGATTTTACCACGATGCAAAACGTAATACAGAAAATTAGATAAAAATGTGAGTGAAATGTTATTAAAACCTGTGTTTTACGTAAACAAAGAAATGGGCAAAAAAGAAAAACATCATCCTTATTTAGAATGAAATGATACAGTTTACTTTAAATGTTTTATGGATTAAAGTACTTAAAATAAATTATATGCACAAATAAAAAGCAAATGCACATCCAAAATTATGAATACACAAATAAATTCGGCAAAATCGTCAGTTACCAAAGAAGTTAAAATTAATCAATAAAGCTTATATCAAAACAATATTTAAAACTATAGGTTCACTTTTCATCATACTAGAACATTTAAAAAGATTTATGACGCAAAAATAACATTTCAGAAATATAAGCATTTGTTTCCTAGAACTTAAAAATTAACAAAACTAATACACTGAAAAGGATCTGCGTTAGGTAAAGAATGTAGCGCATTCTCTGATAAGTGGCGCCAAGGACTTAAAATTTATTGGGGAGAGAGGAGGCGAGGGGGGGTGGGGACTCTCAATGACCGAATGAAATTCCTAATTTCAACGAGTAATAAAATATGAACTTATTTGTCTGCACCAGCATGTTACAATGAAAAGCATGAAAGGGGACAAAATCGTTTGTCAAAAAAATAAATAAAATGGGAGGTCACAGTGACCTCCCATTGACTCTGATCTAGGGGGGTGCAGCTGAACCCCCCTGCACCCCCCTAGCTACGCCCTTGTCGAGGCCACTTTTATAACGAAGTAGTTAAAGGAAATTCATTAAGTAAAGAAGATGAACTTTGAAAGGGGTTATTTATTCGTCAACTTGAAAGGCTGCTTAGTAAAATGAAAGTGAAGACCGAAAGTTTAAACTGTGTCTCAATTGACTTACTTACTTTTTTTATATCTAGTTCGAGTTTATTCATATACAACAATTAAATATAGTGACAACACATTTTAGGATGTACAAATGTTATAGTTTTAAGTGAATTAATACGCAGTTCAACAATGTGTGCACATTTGTAAAACATAAAAACGCTCAGCATTGAAAAAAAGGTGCAATATTTAATACACCTTATTGCTTTCTAAAGAAAAAAAAGAGAAAATAGTATTCCGTGAAAAAGAGGGAAATTTTGAAATTTAACATTGATCGATTTCTAAACTACAGGTAGTTATCAAAATAATGGAAACACTTGAGATTCATAAGAAAAATCTACCGTTCATCGCAAATAAGCAATCAATTGTTCTGTAACTTTAGTAATACAAAATATAGACTTCAGCGGACATTTCCACATTGAAATTAAATCACCCATGCATTCGGGGGACGA